>WNWK01052796.1:0-12066 GCA_009830355.1 Cherax destructor
CTTCACCTGTCATCTTAGTTCTCTGTCGGGTGCTGCTTCACTACCTGTCACCTTAGTTCCTCTGGCGTGGGTGCTGTCTTCACACCTGTCACCTTAGTTCCTCTCATGGTCGTGGGTGCTCTTCACACCTGTCTGTTCCCCTGGTCTGGGTGCTAGCTTCACTACCTGTCACCTTAGTCTCTCTGGTCGTGTGCGCTCCCTTTCCTGGCGGTGCTCTTACTACCTGTCATAGTTCTCTGGGTGCTTCACACCTGTCACCTAGTTCCTTCTCTGGTCTTATCCTGTCACTAGTTCCTATGGTGGGGCAGCCTTCACTACCTGTCTTTAGTTCCCTCGTCGGTGTAGCCTTCACTACCTGTCACTTAGTTCCTCTGGTCGTGGGGCTGCTTCACTACCTGTCACTTATCCTCTCTGGTCGTGGGTGCTACTTCACTACCTGTCACTAGTTCCTCTCTGGTCGTGGTGCTAGCCTTCACTACCTGTCACTTAGTTCTTCGTGTGGGTGCACCTTCTACCTGTTTGTTCCTCTCATGTCGTGTCTATCTTCTCCTGTCACTTAGTTCCTCTCTGGTGTGTGCTGCTTCACTCCTGTCACTTAGTCCTCCTGGTCGTGGGTGCTAGTCTTCACTACCTGTCACCTTAGTTCCTCTCGTGGTGCTAGCTTCACTACCTGTCACTAGTTCCTCATGTGGATCCTTGACTAGTTCCTCTCATGTTGGGGCTAGCTCCTACCTGTCTCTAGTTCCTTCTTCGGTCTAGCCTCCTGTCACTAGTTCCTCTCTGGTCGTGCTTACTATCTTATCCTCTGGTCGTGGGGCTTCTTCACCGTCACTAGCTCTGGTCGGTGTATTCCTGTCATCTTAGTTCTTGGTTTCCTCTTCACTACCTGTTCACCTGTACTTTCCTCTTGGTCTGGATTCACTCGCTTAGTTCTCTATGGTGTGGTGCTAGTCTTCACTACCTGTCACCTTAGTTCCCTCATGGTCGTGGGCTGAGTTCCTGGTCGGTGCAGTACTACTTCATTAGTTCTCTTGTCGGTGCTGCTTCACTCCTTCTAGTTCTCTGGGGTATTTCACCTGTCTTGTTCCTGTCGGTGCACTTCACTACCTGTCACTGTCCTCTGTCGGCACTCTACCTGTCACTAGTTCTCTGGCGGGCAGCTGTCACTTGTTCTCTCTGGTCGTGGTGCTAGCCTTCACTACCTGTACTTAGTTCCTCCATGGTCGTGGGTGCTAGCTACTACCTGTCACTTGTTCTCTCATGGTCGTGTGCTACTTCACTACCTGTCACTTAGTCCTGGTCGTGTCTTACTACCTGTCACTTAGTTCTCTGGTCTGGGGCTAGCTTCACTCCTGTCACCTTAGTTCCTTCATGGTGGGTACTCACTCCTGTATCTTAGTTCTTCATGGTCTGTGTGTCCTACCTCATTTAGTTCTCTCTGGTCGGTCTATTCATTGTCACTAGTCCTCAGGTCGTGGGACTACACCTGTCTTAGTTCCTAGGTCGGGTCACTTCACTACCTGTCACAGTTCTCTCATGGTCGGTGTAGCTTCACTACCTGTCACTTAGTTCTCCATGGTCTGGTGCTACTTCACTCCTGTCACCTTAGTTCTCTGTCGGGTGCTAGCTTCACTACTGTACTTAGTTCTCTATGGTCGGTGCTACTTCACTACCGTCACTAGTTCCTTCTGGTCGGGTGCTACTTCACTACCTGTCACTGTTCCTCATGGTCGTGCTACTTCACACCTGCCCTAGTTCCTTTGGTCGGGGCTATTTACCTCACTTGTTCTCCTGGTCGTGGTGCTACTACTACCTGTCACTTAGTTCCTCTCTGGTCGGTGTACTTCACTACCTTCTCTTAGTTCTCTTGGCGGTGCTACTTCACTACCTGTCCTTGCTCTATGGTCGGTGTCCACTACTGTCACTTAGTTCCCTCGTGGGTGCTACTACTACCTGTCTAGTTCTCTGTGTGTGCCACTACCGTCACTTAGTTCCTGGCGGTGCTACTCTCCTGTCTTGTTCTATGGTCTACTTACTACCTGTCACTTAGTTCTCTCATGGTCAGTACTACTGTCACTTGTTCCTAGTCGGGGCTACTTCACTACCTGTCACTTAGTTCTCTCTGGTCGGGTTCTTCACTACCTGTCACTTAGTTCCTCTCTGGTCGTGCTAGTCTTCACTACCTGTCACTTAGTTCCTTCTGGTCAGGGGCTAGCTTCACTACCTGTCACTTAGTTCCTCTCTGGTCGGGTGCTAGCTTCCTACCTGTCATCTAGTTCCTCCTGGTCGGTGCTAGCTCACTACCTGTCACTTAGTTCTCTCATGGTCGGTGCTACTCACTACCTGTCACTTAGTTCCTTCATGGTCGTGGGTCTAGCTTCACTACCTGTCACTTAGTTCCTCTCTGGTCGGTGTGCTTCATACCTGTCATCTTAGTTCCTCTCTGGTCGGGTGCTAGCTTCACTACCTGTCACTAGTTCCTCCATGGTCGGGTGCTAGCCTACTACCTGTCACCTTAGTTCCTCTCATGGTCGGGTGTGCTTCACTACCTGTCACTTAGTTCCTCTCATGGTCGGGGCTATCTCACTACCTGTCACTTAGTTCCTCTGTCGGGTGCTAGTCTTCATACTGTCACTAGTTCCTCTATGGTCGGGGCTATTCACACCTGTCACCTTAGTTCCTCTTGGTCGGTGCAGCCTTCACTACCTGTCATCTTAGTTCCTCTCTGGTCGTGGGTGCTAGCTTCACTACCTGTCACTTAGTTCTTGTCGGGTGCTAGCCTTCTACCTGTCACTTAGTTCCTCTGGTCGGGTGCTATCTTCACTACTGTCACTTAGTTCCTTCATGGTCGGAGTATCTCTACCTGTCACTTGCCTTCATGGTCGGTGTACTTCTACCTGTCATCTTGTTCCTTCATGTGGTGCTGCTCCTCCTGTCACTTAGTTCCTCATGGTGGGGTAGCTTCACTCCTGTACTAGTTCCTCTCGGTCGTGGGCTAGCTCACTACCTGTCATCTAGTTCCTCATGGTCGTGGGTTCTTCCTACCTGTCACCTTAGTTCCTCATGGTCGGCTACTTCACTACCTGTCACTTGTTCCCTCATGGCGGGGTAGTCTTCATACCTGTCACTTGTTCTTCTGGTCGGTGCTAGCTCACTCCTGTCTCTGTTCCTCTTGGTCGTGGTGCTAGCTCACTACCTGTCACTTAGTTCCTCTGGTCGGTGCTGCCTTCCTACCTGTCACTTAGTTCCTCCTGGTCGGGTGCAGCTTCACTACCGTCACTTAGTTCCTTCTGGCGGTAGTCTCTACCTGTCCTTAGTTCTCTCATGGTCGGGTACTTCACTACCTGTCACCTTAGTTCCTCTCTGGTCGGGGCTAGCTTCTACCTGTCTTGTTCTTCATGGTGGTTATTACTCCTGTCACTAGTTCCTCTCATGGGTGTGTTCCACTGTCTTAGTTCCTCTCATGGTCGGTGCAGTACATGTCAGCTTGTGTGTTCACTACCTGTCATATTCCTCTGGTCGATATCTTCAAAAAAAAAAAAAAAAAAAAAAAAAAAAAACCCCCCCCCCCCCCCCCCCCCCCCCCCCCCCCCCCCCCCCCCCCCCCCCCCCCCCCCCCGTCACCTTAGTTCCTTTCATGGTCGTGGGTGCTAGCCTTCACTACTTGTCATCTTAGTTCCTCTCATGGTCTTGTTATTAAACAAAGTCTGTATTTGTAAAAATAAATCACATGAAACGTCTGGATAAATGATTCAGAGAACAGACACGTTGATGAATTAAATACTTGTGAAACACTTGTGTGTCTTTGCAAACTTTGCGCCACTCACTGGCTTCCTCAGTTCAATACAGAAAAGAATGGTTGAAGATCAGGAGTCTGAGGTAATCAGTCTCTCAGCCTGGAGTTGATATAATCAATCCATAAATCTTAAAAAGAGTGCAGCATGTACGTGGAGAGGGAACTTATAAGCTGCAGACAGGTCAGGTGAAGCAGTCGTAGGCGGTGTCACATTGGACAAATCCACAGGTGGAGGTAGGTGATGCCTGTAGGCAAGCTTAGAATTCCCTGTATCAAGATCCCGAAGATCACGTCGCCTCCAGGCTGAGTGATTAATTAAACTACTGATCCTCAAGAATTCTGCTCTGTATTAGACGGAAGCCACTGGTGGGCGAAACATTTCCAGACTAAAGATGAACACGTGTCGCACAAGTGTCTAAATCATCATATCAACATTACAGTCAAATCTACGGGGTTAGGAAATAATGGAGATTTTTGTAATTTTTTTTATTTTCGGGGTAAGCGGGGCGAAATAGTCCGAAAATTCGGCAACGTTTCGCCTCTGCAGGCTCCTGCGGTGTAGGCGAAATGTCTCGTGAGTGAAAATAGGCAGGTGTGCAACCTGCGTGTTGTTCATCATTGTTGTTGTTAACGACAGTGTAATGATCACTGTTGTTAACGACAGTGTAATGATCACTGTTAACAACAGTGTTATGATCACTGTTACCGACAGTGTAATGATCACTGTTAACGCCAGTGTAATGATCATTGTTGTTAACGACAGTGTAATGATCACTGTGTCGTGTAGGTCTTGGGAGAGAGATTTAGGTAGACATAGACACTCCTTGTAGGATGGTTACGGTATATTTACGGACTAAGAAGGAGAGAGTCCAGCCACGTCTGTCCAGTTATAGGTCTGTCGCTAGTGAGGGGGTACGCCTATCTGAGGCTATGCACATGCGCTGAGCCTCTGACGTCAGCGGGTATCGTGACGTCACACGCAAAGGGACCAGCTGTATAAGTGGGATGAATGCTGATACACTACACAAGTGTATATATGATACTGACACGACAGCTCGGCCATGTTATCGTATGATGTCTCGGCATACTATACAACTCTATAGGCTGAACAGACAGGTGGTACTGGGTGAATCTATACAATAGCAAACACATTATAACTTGGAACTGATCAAGATTAATCTTACTCTCGCACTTCTTGAGTTAATGGTACATAAGAGAAATTTAATGGATCTAGATATAACGGATTATATATATTACAATTGCAAATTTGATCGATCAATCGATGTGTATTCATGCACTCTTCGGCTTCTGAGGAAGAATAAATATTTACAGGGAAGAGGTTTTAACAGGAAAGATAAACTCGGCTAACACGGGTTATACTGTTAAAACTCAGAACTCAGAGAGAACTTGAACACACAAACATCTTGCTAGATACTGGAAATCTAATAACAAAACACACAGTCAATAATTCGGTTCTAAACTGGATTTTCTGATTTTCTATCTTTAGCTCACAACTTATGATCACTTTCCTACTGGAAGGAATAGAAGCAGACTCGGTGGAGTGGATGGATCTCTTCCGGTTGAAATAGTTAGCTCAAAGACACAAAGTATGAGCAAAGGAGAACGGCTCTCACTATCTCTTACTGCAGGTAAGAATTACTCGACACACGACACTTTACTCTGCAAAGGCTTACTGTCAACTGGAAGGAACACTATCTGGAACACGAGGGACAACAACTGGCACTCTAGTGAATACACTAGCAACAGAAACGGCTTTCTGCAATTGCTTTTGCATCAGCGAGAGATGCTATAACTCATTCAAATAGTCTTTCTTCAACAAAGCGTCCCCTGGAGAGGAACTACTACTTGAACTAGCAACATTGCAAGGATAGACTCAGTACTCAAGGCAGTCCGGGATACCTCCGGCACCCTAGGCATCTGAACGCTATCTTGCATGCAAGGTATTGTAGGGGCTGAATTCCAGACAGGAGTGACAGTAATACTAGTGCCTTGACCGCTCGGCTACGTTAATAAGTAAAACACATATTATCTACAAGAACTAATCTGAACTTCACATTCCGCATCACTCTGGCAAATCTCTGATACAAGCTGGAAGAACAAACACATTGTTCAAAGGCTAGAGACTGTCTTTCAGTCATTAAGGGACTATGAGGGCTGTTTACTGACTCATTATGGTTATAGCTCTGAATAGCAGCACACACAGTATTATCGCACACATTTACTTGAGCTTCATTGCCTTGACTGGCAGCAAACACATTACTACTTGACTTTACTTGGGACATGACTAAGCAATTAAACGAGAATTGAAATGAAGCAAAATTTACACAAGTATACAGCACAGTATAGTTTAACTGATAGAATTATTAACTATTCTGCATAAGTAACACGGATAATTGCACAATAACACTAAAGAAAAGATAACTCACTGGAAATTTACTTGGCAAGGAAACTCAACACACTAAAATAAAACAATCTAGCTTTACTTGAACAGCAAAATGAGTTTTCTTTTCTTTTAAATAACAACAAAATTGCAACACAATAAAAGAATTAAATGCACAATTAATTAAAAGAATTCAATAATGGTTATGGCACTAGCAACAATCTGATAAAACAATTCAATAGAATATTCACTGGCAAAAATGCAAGTAACTTTACTGCTTGAATCACTTAGAAAGTTCACTGGAATATTACTTATTACTCTTAGGAAATGACAAGTTACTTGAGCAGTTAAACACAACAAAATTGATGAAACAAAAATTGAATACTGGGGAATTTAATTTACACAAAATAAATTTCAGGAATTATCAATAGTCAATAATTGCACTGGGGAAAAACTTTGCAACACAAGAAATAAGATATTACGAATGAATTAGTTTGAACACTCTTACTCTTTATTGCAAGCAAAGCAAGGTAACTCAATAAAATAATTACTGGAACAATTTACTAAAAACACTGACTTTAATCAAACTTAAGAGTGAAATTGTTCAAACAACACTTTAACATGAACTATGTAAAAAAATCATGAACAAGATATTTAACAAGAAAATAAGGCAACACTTACAGGAACTGAAGTACAACTCATCAAGGTAATTAACTTTTGGACTTACAAATTCACAAAAAGTCAATTTCGTTGTCCTTGAGATTAGTAACTTATCAGAAGAAATTGAGATCTTCAATAAAAATTATAGCACTAGTCTGCAAAGTTGAAACACATTAGCACTGTATAAAAAATAAACAAGTACACAAAACAATAGCAGGTGCAAGGGAAAAGTAACACTGACTGCAACACATAAGAATTAGCAGGGAATATTACTGGTAAAATGTTAAAAATTGCTTGGAGGAGAAAACAATATGTAGTTACTGGGGCAAGCAAAATTAATTAATTACACAATTAAAACATTAACAAACAAGGGTAAATGAATAAAAAATAACTCTGGGATAGTACACTTGGTGAAATACAATAATTAACAAGACAGAAAATTCAACAATACATGGACAATGCTGGGGAAAAATTTAAAATCTTTTAAAATTACTACTTGGTGGAATATAGGAACACAAGATAACTTTAACAAAACTGTACTTACTGCATACTTAGTAACACAACGAAATTCACAGAAATTATAACGCAATAATTAACAAGGGACAATACTAGTGAAATAAAAAATTAATGCAAATAATTAATTTAACACAGAACACTTCCCAGGATAACTCAAATTTATGTAACTCGCAGAAATTGTCTCAACACACGAAATTGTCTATAGATTATCTGAAAAATAAAACAACAACACAGTAAATGTCTCTAGGGTGGAGATCGTTGACTGAAGCGTGGTGGTGATGGTGGAAGATGGTGGTGGAGGATGGTGGTCTGGTCCACTCGTTGATAACTTGAAGTAATGTGCATAAACCGACGGACTACGAACCCAGGCTTTGTAAAGTTGGCACAAATAGTTCAGAAGAAACACACTCAGGACGCTCGACCTGGTTCGTAGCCAATAAACTGCTTGCAGGACCCAGTTAAGGGTGAAATAATCCACACTTAATGCTTTGTGTGGGTGGAGACACGTGGTCAAGGCGTCTGCCTTAGCGTGGGTGGTGGGGGGTGGTTGGGTGGAGTGGCTAGGCTTACACCGCTTCCCGCGTGCGCCTGTGGCTTACGCCGTTTATATGAACTTAACCCAGGGTGGCTTGAATAACCCAGGATACCACGGGGATGGTATTGTACTCAGAACAGCAATACACTGGAGTACAAGGGTGGTATAAATGCGTGAACTCACGTGTCTTACTTCTCAGACAGCAGAGTGGCTTGCTGGCTTAGTAGAATATTTTCACACAGATTGACTGGCTTGGAATCTTGTGACAAATTAGCACAGCAAGGTAGAAGCTGGCTTAAGCCTAGGCTGACGTAACTGATGGTGGCTTAACGGCTGGAATGGTACTCTCCCCTCACTGGCTTACTCGTTCAGAATTTGCAAAACCCGGGTCAACCCCTCGTAGGTTTTAACAAATTAACAAATGAGGCACTTAGCTGACCAGGAGATACTGTAGATATTGTAGACTTCTTGGGTGTAGTAGCTGGTAACGTGGTCGGTCTGGAGGCTGTTTGCTTGCTTGTCGTAGTCTATCTCTCTATAACAGCGTAATCGATAAAAATTACGGCACACCGCTGCTACCACTTGTCGTGTGGGTCTTGGGAGAGATATTTAGGTAGACATAGACACTCCTTGTAGGATGGTTATGGTATATTTACGGACTAAGAAGGAGAGAGTCCAGCCACGTCTTATTTACGGACTAAGAAGGAGAGAGTCCAGCCACGTCTGTCCAGTTATAGGTCTGTCGCTAGTGAGGGGGTACGCCTATCTGAGGCTATGCACATGCGCTGAGCCTCTGACGTCAGCGGGTATCGTGACGTCACACGCAAAGGGACCAGCTGTATAAGTGGGATGAATGCTGATACACTACACAAGTGTATATATGATACTGACACGACAACTGTTGTTAACGACAGTGTAATGATCATTGTTGTTAACGACATTGTAATGATCACTGTTGTTAACGACAGTGTAATGATCACTGTTAACGACAGTGTAATGATCACTCAGTGTAATGATCAGTGACATAATGATCACTGTTAACGACAGTGTAATGATCACTTTGTTAACGACAGTGTAATGATCACTGTTAACGACAGTGTAATGATCACTATGTAACGACAGTGTAATGATCACATAGCAGTGACTGGTACACGACCTGCACATAGCAGTGACTGGTACACAGCCCGCACATAGCAGTGACTGGTACACAGCCCGCATAGCAGTGATGGTACAAGCCGCACATAGCAGTGACTGGTACACAGCCGCACATAGCAGTGACTGGTACACAGCCGCACATAGCAGTGACTGGTACACAGCCCGCACATAGCAGTGACTGGTACACAGCCGCACATAGCAGTGACTGGTACACAGCCCGCACATAGCAGTGACTGGTACACAGCCGCACATAGCAGTGACTGGTACACAGCCGCACATAGCAGTGACTGGTACACAGCCGCACATAGCAGTGACTGGTACACAGCCGCACATAGCAGTGACTGGTACACACCGCCTGCACATAGCAGTGACTGGTACACAGCCCGCACATAGTGACTGGTACACAACCCGCACATAGCAGTGACTGGTACACAGCCCGCACATAGCAGTGATTGGTACACAACCCGCACATAGCAGTGACTGGTACACAATCCGCACATAGCAGTGACTGGTACACAACCCGCACATAGCAGTGACTGGTACACAACCCGCACATAGCAGTGACTGGTACACACCTGCACATAGCAGTGACTGGTACACAACCCGCACATAGCAGTGACTGGTACACAACCCGCACATAGCAGTGACTGGTACACAACCGCACATAGCAGTGACTGGTACACAACCGCACATAGCTAGTAGACTGAGTACTGACAACCGCACTAGCTGAGTGACTAGACGTATCTCACATGATCCGCTTCATCATAGCGGTGACTGGTAAACATTGGACGTGTTCCATAGACACACAACCCGCACATAGCAGTGACTGGTACACAGCCCGCACATAGCAGTGACTGGTACACAATCCGCACATAGCAGTGACTGGTACACAACCGCACATAGCAGTGACTGGTACACAACCCGCACATAGCAGTGACTGGTACACATCCGCACATAGCAGTGACTGGTACACAGCCGCACATAGCAGTGACTGGTACACAGCCCGCACATAGCAGTGACTGGTACACAGCCTGCACATAGCAGTGACTGGTACACAGCCCGCACATAGCAGTGACTGTACACAGCCCGCACATAGCAGTGACTGGTACACAGCCGCACATAGCAGTGACTGGTACACAGCCGCACATAGCAGTGACTGGTACACAATCCGCACATAGCAGAGAGAAGCTTGACGACGTTTCGGTCCCGTAGCTGGATTGCTAACGCACTCATCTCACACACTGAGGTCCGTGGTTCGATCACCGGTACGGGTGGAAACATTAGGACGTGTTTCCATAAGACACCGGTAGTCAATGTTCTCCCATTAGTATAATGGGTACCTGGGTGTTAGTGGACTGGTGTGGGTCGCATCCTGAAACAAAACTGACCTAATTTGTGGGAAATGCTCAGCATAACAAGCGGCTTTCTATATAGTAGTATGTCATTGATGTCAGCTATGGTCTGTATACCTTGTACATGTTTTTTTATTAATTTTATTAACACATCGGCCGGTTCCCACCAAGGCAGGGTGGCCCGACAAAGAAAAACTTTCATCATCATTCACTCCATCACTGTCTTGCGGGGACGTGCTTACACTACAGTTATAAAAGTGCAACATTAACACCCGTCCTTCAGAGTGCAGATACTGTACTTCCCATCTCCAGGACTCAAGTCCGGCCTGCCGGTTTCCTGAATCCTTCATAAATGTTGCCTTGCTTACCTCCAACAGCACGTCAAGTATAAAACCATTTGTCTCCATTCACTCCTATCTAACACGGTCACGCATGCTTGCTGGAAGTCCAAGCCTCGCACACAAAACCTCCTTAACCCCTCCTCCAACCTTTTCTAGGCCGACCCCTACCCCGCCTTCCCTCCACTACAGACTTATACACTCTCGAAGTCATTATATTTTACTCCATCCTTTCTACATGTCCAAACCACCTCAACAACCCTCCACAGCTCTCTGGATAATAGTCTTGGTAATCCCACAACTCCTCCCAATCCTTGTACATGTACTTGTATTAAATAAAGATATTCACGTCACACTGACAGGGAGGGAGGGAGAGAGAGAGAGAGAGAGAGAGAGAGAGAGCTTGCTAGCCAGTATATATATAAGAAAGGAGAACAGGGACGAGAGAAAGAGAGGAGAAAGAAGTGATGGTAATTTTTGTTTGCGTGTGTTTTAGTGGTACCTTGCGTGGGTCCTGAGCTCTCCTCCGGTGATCCTTTTTCACCAGACGAGCCTGGCCCATGGCCGGGCTCCCACACTAGTCAAACTCTTCAAAGGTATATCAAAGGGATGTCCTACTACTACTGTTACCACTCCGTTACTACTATTTCTGCCTTCTACATTTTCTACTATTGCCCCCTTCGTTCCCCTTTCTGTCTCTTGTGTCTTACTACTGATGTTACTACCAGCATTACCACTACTACCAGCACTACCACCACTACCACCACTACCACCACTACTACTACTTCCACTACCACCACTACTTTTACCTCTTCTCTCCCACCACTGTCCTACACTCTACCACCACTGTCCTACACTCTACCACCACTGTCCTACACTCTACCACCACTGTCCTACACTCTTCTCTCCCACCACTGTCCTACACTCTTCTCTCCCACCACTGTCCTACACTCTTCTCCCACCACTGTCCTACACTCTTCTCTCCCACCACTGTCCTACACTCTTCTCTACCACCACTGTCCTACACTCTTCTCTACCACCACTGTCCTACACTCTCCCACCACTGTCCTACACTCTCCCACCACTGTCCTACACTCTACCACCACTGTCCTACACTCTACCACCACTGTCCTACACTCTACCACCACTGTCCTACACTCTCCCACCACTGTCCTACACTCTACCACCACTGTCCTACACTCTACCACCACTGTCCTACACTCTACCACCACTGTCCTACACTCTTCTCTCCCACCACTGTCCTACACTCTCTCTCCCACCACTGTCCTACACTCTTCTCACCACCACTGTCC
>WNWK01052797.1:0-12066 GCA_009830355.1 Cherax destructor
AATAAAAAATCGGGACATGCCTGCTGAATGTCACATTCAGGGTTTTAAATTGTTCCAAGTAGACAGAAGTATCGGGAAGGGGGGTGGGGTGGCACTCTATGTCCGTGATCATTTAAATTGTTGCATAAAAACGGGTATAAAGTCTGAAATAATACAGAGTCTGTCTGAATAGAATTTTCAGAGGGGTATGAAAAATTGATTTTAGGCGTGATATACCATCCTTCAAACTTAAATAGGGAACAAGGGAGACTACTTTGGGAGGAAATTGTTAAAGCCACAAGGCACAATAACGTAGTAATTCTAGGGGACTTTAACTTAGTCAGATTGATTGGAATTTCTTGACAGGAAATTTAGAATCTAACGACTTTTTAGAAGTAGTTCAGTATTGTTTTTTGAAGCAGTTTGTGACAGAAGGGGAAATAACCTACTTGACTTGGTTCTGGCAAACAAGGAAACCCTTGTTAATAATAATTTAGAAATTACAGAGGAACTTGGCACAAGCGACCACAAATCAATTACCTTTAACATTGAATGGATGTATGATAGTAGGGATAATTCAGTAACTGTCCCAGATTTTAGCTTTGCTGATTACAAGGGGCTTAAAGAACACTTATCATCTGTGGACTGGGGTAACGAAGAGAGCTATCAATATGACAGCTTTCTTAACACTATACAGGCTGCCCAAAGAACATTTATCCCATATAAAGAAATTAGATCAAGTAGAAATGACCCAAAATGGATGAATAATAGGCTCAAATTTCTTTTAGGGCAGAATAAAGGAATTTATAGGCGCATAAAAGGAGGTGAGGGTCATCTTATAGATCAGTATACTGACATTAGGAGGGACGTAAAAAAGGGGATAAGAAAAGCTAAATAGGACTATAAAATTAAAGTTTCTAGGGATTCAAAAACTAACCCCAAAAGTTTTTTCCAGGTTTATTGAACAAAAATTAGAGATAAGATAGGTCCCCTTAAAAATAACTCTGGGCATCTTACTGAGAAGGAGAATGATATGTGCTCTATTTTTAATAATTATTTTCTCTCAGTTTTCACGCAGGAAGACACCAATAATATCCCAGAAATTAATTTTTATAGTGGCCCTGAAGAAGATAAATTATGTAATATGACAGTCACTAGCGAAATGGTTATGAAACAAGTAGACCGACTGAAACAAAATAAATCGCCGGGTCCTGATGAGCTTTTTGCAAGGGTTCTTAAGGAATGCAAAATGGAACTCTGTGAACCATTAACTAACATTTTTAATTTATCTCTTCAAACAGGTGTAGTGTCTGATATGTGGAAGATGGCCAATGTTATTTCTATTTTTAAAGCAAGGGACAAGTCACTACCGTCAAATTACCGCCCAATAACCCTGACCTCAATTGTAGGCAAATTACTAGAGTCATATATAGCTGATATTATTAGAAGCCATCTAGATAACCATAACTTGATTAATGATACTCAGCATGGATTCACGAGGGGCCGTTCCTGCCTTTCTAATTTATTAACCTTCTTCAGTAAAGCTTTTGAGGCTGTTGATCACGATAAAGAATTCGATATTGTTTATTTAGATTTTAGTAAGGCTTTTGATAGAGTACCGCACCAGAGACTGTTAAAGAAAGTGGCAGCTCATGGCATTGGGGAAAAAGTGCTGTCATGAATCGAGTCATGGCTCACCAATAGGAAGCAGAGAGTGTGCATAAATGGGGTTAAATCCGAATGGGGACTTGTAACAAGTGGTGTTCCACAGGGATCAGTCTTAGGCCCATTGTTATTTATAATATATATCAATGACCTTGATGAGGGAATTACTAGTGATATGAGCAAATTCGCCGACGACACGAAGATAGGTAGGATTATTGATTCAAACATAGATGTCATAGAACTTCAGGAAGATTTAGACAAACTTAATTTGTGGTCAGAAAAGTAGCAGATGCAGTTCAATGTAGATAAATGCAAGGTTCTGAAGCTCGGGAGTGTCCATAACCCAAGCACTTATAAGTTAAATAACGTAGAACTTAGCCATACAGATTGCGAGAAGGACTTGGGGGTTATGGTAAGCAGCAACCTTAAACCAAGACAGCAATGCCTAAGCGTACGTAATAAGGCAAATAGATTACTGGGATTTATATCAAGAAGTGTTAGCAACAGAAGTCCAGAGGTTATATTACAGCTTTATACATCATTAGTAAGGCCTCACCTAGATTACGCAGCTCAGTTCTGGTCTCCATATTACAGAATGGACATAAATTCGTTAGAAAACATTCAGCGTAGAATGACTAAATTAATACATACATAGACATGATCTGAGGTATACAAGTGGAAAATGGGTATTAACAAAGGGGATATAAATAAGGTCTTGAGGATATCTCTCCAAAGAGAACCCGCAATAATGGATTCAAGTTAGATAAGTTTAGATTTAGAAAGGATATAGGAAAGTATTGGTTTGGAAATAGGGTAGTTGATGAGTGGAACAGTCTGCCTAGTAGGGTTATTGAAGCAAGGACCTTGGGTAGTTTAAATTTAGGTTGGATAAATTCAGAGTGAGAGGGTTGGATTTGAGTGGGAATTGCACATGAGTAATAAAATTTCAAAGCTTATTTCTTGGGTAGCATGAAAATTGGTTGACAAATATTCTGTTAGTGGGACGGAATGTGAAGGACTTGCCTAGTATGGGCCAAAGGCCTGCTGCAGTGTTCCTCCTTTCTTATGTTCTTATAAGACACTTATCAAACATTCTGTAGCACGATAAATTAGGTCTAACAATAATAATTTGTTGTGATTGAATGTCAAGATTTTACAAAGCCTCTAGTGTTCCTAACTTTCTATTTCTAGAGAGACACCTCTTTCAGTGTATATATTTTAAGATAATACCTTCCTTGACATGTGACATACACTTAATACCTAATTATTTGTTAAATGGACAAGCATTTTACAAACTTATGTTACATTTACAGAATTTACACTGTAAGCCAGATGTATAATTTTAGGTTAAAGTATTCCTGTGAACATGGCAAGCAGAGGCTTAATGCCCTGTTGGTGATAGTTCAAACTTGGATTACTCTCTACCAATGCCATTGTAACTCAAGATTTTAACCTCTAGGTTAACAAGCCGAAAAAGCAAGCAGGTGGCTTATTCCTCTGCTATTCTTTTTTCTCTCAACTGATTTCAGTCTCCTTCCCTCATTGCTCTGTCTGTCAACATAGTGAGCTGTCTGTCCAGCGTGGTCATGCCAGTACAGCTCAGTGCTGACAGATGTCCTCTCTTCTGCATGCAGTGTGTGATTTGCGTCAACGCCAAGGCTACAATGCAGACCTTCCGTGTGGTCACCGTGTGGTCTGCCGCAAATGTTTCGTCAAGACCATCCAGGTGTGTGGCCAAGTGTTTGTTCAGACCATCCAGGTGAGTGGCAGGTGTTTGTTGTGACCATCGAGGTAATGACTGTGAGATGGAGTGTCGGAGTGTTCCTTAGTGATGCAGTATACAGTAGACCAGACCTGGCTAATTGGTTGCGTTCTTTCAAAATTGAAACAACCTAGCCAGGAGTCATCTTAAACTTGCCTGAGCCCGGGCGTGTTTACATTCTGAAAGGTTTTGTGTGGTTTTGTACTTGTCGAAAATCCTCCGAAGTCTATTCCTGTGAGTGAGTGGCTTGAGACATTCTGGTATCCACCAGGAAACCTCTTGCTTTTGTCTAAATATCGAGGTCTTGGATATAGCTAATTCAGCAGCCCCAGTCACTGTGTACCTTTCAGTAATAATGATAATGATACTTATGACTTCTTTTGCGGGACATTTGTGTACTTTAGTGTCAAAGTCATTTCTGGAAATGTTGAGGTAGGTGACCCTTGAGGGACTGAAGGAGAGACAGAGGTGTCTCAGTCATCAGAAATGCAGATGGTGAGGTTGTCATTACCCAAGCAGACGAGCGACGCACCAAGTAATGTAAGGGATGTTATGGGGGAAGACAAGAATAAATCTATAGCTGAAGTGTTTCCAATACGACCATCTACGCCAGTTCCACTGTCATCGTTAACTAGAGTGAAGATAATTCAGCAATATATTTACCTGTGCTGATCGTCGTGAGGCGTCCACTCTGACGATGATGGACCGGGTAATCCCTACAGTGGGTTTGAGCAGCTGATAAACAAAAGCATTAAGACTGAAAAAACCCAGTCAGGTTCGTATTATTGGATTGAATTCTGCATGCGTCTGCCTTGACGGTAGAATTCAATAACACTCCTATGCGAGGTAATGAATATAAATGCATTGGATATAAATTCATTGGAGAACATGCAAAGAAGAATGACAAAGTTGATTCACTGTATAAGGAATCTCCAGAATGAAGACAGACTTTTAGCCTTGAATCTTCACTGTCTTGAGAGACGCAGAATGGAAGGAGATATCATCGAAGTGTGAAGTGGATACTGGGCATAAACAAAGGTGATATTAGTAACATGCTGAGGATATCGAATCTGTTAAGAACCAGAAATAACGGTTTAAATTAAATAAATTTAGATTTAGAAAGGACAAAGGTAAGTAGTGGTGTGTTCGTCCATTCATATATTCGTATGCTTATTAACACTGTCAGTTTATTCCGCGTCACCTAGATCCCTCCAGCAGACAAGTCTTCTGCAGGACTTACATTAGTGGGTATGGAAGCCTTAACAAAACAGGAATCCCACAGCTGGAGCTTTTGGTCATCTAACAGAGGCCTTCCACTGGCTTACCAGTCCACCCCTTTAAAAATTATGTTACGATTATAACCATTTCATTTTTAGTAGTTTGTAGAAATACAAAAACAAAACGGGAACATTCAGGCAGAATACCACGAGAACGTTGGATGGAGCCTGCAGTCTCTCTTCAGTGGAAGTGAAAGACCCTCAGCCTCCTGCTGCTGGGGTTGCTCTCTAGAGCCCTCAAATAGTGTTTCCCAAAGATTTAAGTAGTAAGTTGTCTGGGGTTAGGAGGAGACTTGCCAGGCTGTAAAGGCTTGTGATATGTTAGTGCCGATCGAGCGGAGTTCTCCCAAACGGATTCCTGGCAGTGAAACTCAATATCTTTTGACAGGTCAATTACGCAGAGGTTAATGGGCCGGCAAAGCCTGTAGCAATGTATTAACCTTAAGAATGCCGTTGAGTATATCCAGAAGAATGTCTGCCTAGATTGCCTTTTTGCTCCGCTCTCTACTCGCCTAATTGTGGTTGCAGGGTCGATTCATAGCTCCTAAACCCCGCCTCTTCACTGGTCGCTACTAGGTCCACCCCTCTCTCTCTCCCTCCCTGCTCCATGAGCTTTACCATACCTCTTCTTAAAGCTATGTATAGATCCTGTGTGTGCGTGTAATACAAATGTTAACACAAGCAACAAACACCTTCACAATAAGATAAATCTACATAGACGAAGATATATACAGTACACTGAAAGGTGAATGTCTCTCATATATATGCTGATGGATTACCTTAATCCTTGTTTTAGAGAATAGAAAGTCACCATACTCTAGCTGGAACAATAAAAGTCACCATACCCTGGTTGGAGCAATACAAATCATCATACCCTTGCTGAAGCAATAAAAGTCACCATACCCTGGCTGGAACAAAGTCACCATACCCTGGCTGGAATAATAAGTCACCATACCCTGGCTGGAACAAAAGTTACCATACACTAGCTGGAACAATAAGTCACCATATCCTGGTTGGAGCAATAAAAGAGCTTTGCTCAAGGCAAATTCTCTTAAGGAAAATGAGAAGATGTAAACTAAAAAGAAAGGGGCGCTCCCTATACAGGCGAAGGCAAAGAATAACAGAGCGGCTACAAGAGGCCAATATATCTGAAATACGTAGGGAGACACTGGTCAGAAAAATAGCAAACATAGAATTAAAACTAAAGGAATCTTACAGGAATCAAGAAACGTGGGAAGAACTAAAAGCCATAAATGAAATTGAAAGAAACCCAAAGTATTTCTTTTCTTATGCCAAAACAAAGTCGAAAACAGCATCCAGTATTGGGCCCTACTAAAACGAGATGGGTCCTACACAGATGACAGCAAGAAAATGAGTGAGTTACTAAAGTCCCAGTATGACTCAGTTTTTAGCGAGCCGCTAACCAGACTGAAAGTTGAAGACCTAATTTTTTTTTTTTATGAGAGTGCCACAGAACCTGGTAGACGCAAGCCTATCTGACATTACCCTGACGCCACATGACTTCGAAAAGGCGATAAATGACATGCCCATGCTCTCCGCACCAGGCCCCGACTCATGGAACTCAGTGTTCAAGAACTGCAAGCCCCTATCACGTGCTTTTAACATCCTATGGAGAGAGAGCATGGACACTGGGGTCGTCCCGCAGTTACTAAAAACAACAGACAAGCAACAGTAAAGCAATAGCAAAGAACTACAGACCAATAGCGCTAACGTCCTATATCATAAAAATCTTTGAAAGGGTTCTAAGAAGCAAGATCGCCACTCATCTAGATAACCATCAATTACACAACCCAGGGCAGCATGGGTTTAGAGCAGGTCGCTCCTGTCTGTCCCAAATACTGGACCACTACGACAAGGTCCTGGATGCTCTAGAAGACAAAGAGAATGTAGATGTTATATACACAGACTTTGCAAAAGCCTTTGATAAGTGTGACCATGGTGTGATAGCACACAAAATACGTGATAAAGGAATAACAGGAAAATTTGGTAGATGGATCTATAATTTCCTAACAAGTAGAACACAAAGAGTAGTAGTCAACAGAGTAAAGTCTGAGGCGGCTACAGTGAAAGCTCTGTTCCACAAGGCACAGTCCTCGCTCCCATCCTGTTCCTCATCCTTATATCGGACAAAGACAGGGATATAAGCCACAGTGCTGTCTTCCTTTGCAGATGACACCCGAATTGCATGACAGTGTCCACCATTGAAGACACTGCAAGACTCCAAGCAGACATCAACCAAATCTTTAAATGGGCTGCAGAAAACAATAGAAGTTAAATGATGAGAAATTTCAATTACTCAGATATGGAAAACGTGAGGAAATTAAAATCTCATCGGAATATAAAACAAATTCCAACTAACAATAGAGCGAAAAACTAATGTCAAAGACCTGGGAGTGATCATGTCAGAATTTCACCTTCAAGGACCATAACACTGTAGCAATCACATCTGCCAGAAAAATGACAGGATGGATAATGAGAACCTTCAAAACCAGGGATGCCAAGCCCATGTTGACACTTTTCAGGTCGCTTGTTCTATCTAGGCTGGAATATTGCTGCACACTAACAGCACCTTTCAAGGCAGGTGAAATTGCTGACCTAGAAAATGTACAGAGACCCTTCACGGCACCATAACTGCAATAAACCACCTCAATTACTGGGAAGCGCGAAGTTCCTAAAGCCTGTACTCCCTGGAACGCAGGCGGTAGAGATACATTATTATATACACTTGGAAAATCCTAGAGGATTAGTACCAAACTTGCACACGAGTGTCACTCCCTACGAAAGCAAAAGACTCGGCAGACGATGTAACATCCCACCAATGAAAAGCAGGGGTGCCACTAGCACGTTGAAAGACAACACAATAAGTGTCAGGGGCCCAAGACTGTTCAACTCCCTCCCAGCATACATAAGGGGGATTACCAATAGACCCCTGGCTGTCTTCAAGCAGGCACTGGACAGGCTGTGGTTCGTACGTTGGACTGCGTGCGGCCAGCAGTAACAACCTGGTTGATCTGGCTCTGATCCAACATGAGGCCTGGTCACAGACCGGGCCGCAGGGGCGTTCACTACTGGAACTCTCTCCAGGTAAACTCCAGGTATACCCTGGCTGGAACAATAAGTCACCATACACTAGCTGGAACAATAGTCACCATACCCTGGCTGGAACAATAAGTCACCATACCCTAACTGGAACAATAAAAGTCACCATACCCTAGTTGGAGCAATAAGTCACCATACCCTGGTTGGAGCAATAAAAGCCACCATCCTTGGCTGGTGCAATGAAAGTCACCATACCTTAACTGGAGCAATAAAAGTCACCATACCATAGCTGGAACAATAAGTCAATATAACCTGGCAGGAATATGTCATCATACCCTGGTTGGAACAATTAAAGTCACCATTCCCTGGCTGGAACAATAAGTCACCATACACTGGTTGGAGCAATAGTCACCATACCCTGGCTGGAACAATAAGTCATCATACCCAGGCAGGAACAATAAGTCACCATACCCTGGCAGGAACAATAAAGTCATTCCCTGGCTGGAACAATAAATCACCATACCCTGGCTGGAACAATAAATCATCATACCCAGGCAGGAACAATAGTCCAATACCCTGGCTGGAACAATAAGTCACTATACCTCGTTGGAGCAATAAAGGCCACCATAACCTGGCTGGAACAATAAGTCACTATACCCTGGTTGGAACAATAAAAGTCACCATACCCTAACTGGAACAATGTCACCATACCCTGGCTGGAACAATAAGTCACCATACCCTGGCTGGAACAATAAAATTCACCATACCCTGGCTGGAACAGTCACCATACTCTGGCTGGAACAATAAAATTCACCAAACCCTGGTTGGAGCAATAAGTCACCATACCCTGGCTGGAACAATAAGTCACCATACCCTGGCTGGAACTATAAGTCACCATACCCTGGTTGGAGCAATAAGTCACCATACCCTGGTTGGAGCAATAAAAGTCACCATACCCTGGTTGGAGCAATAAGTCACCATACCCTGGTTGGAGCAATAAAAGTCACCATACCCTCGCTGGTACAATAAGTCACAAAACCCTGGTTGGAGCAATAAAAGTCACCATACCCTGGCTGGAACAATAAAAGTCACCATACCCTGGTTGGAGCAATAAGTCACCATACCCTAGCTTGAACAATAAAAGTCACCATACCCTGGCTGGAACAATAAGTCACCATACCCTGGCTGGAACAATAAGTCACCATACCCTGGCTGGTACAATAAGTCACCATACCCTGGCTGGAACTATAAGTCACAATACCCTAACTGGAACAATAGTCACCATACCCTGGCTGGAACAATAAGTCACCATACCCTGGCTGGAACAATAAGTCACCATACCCTGGCTGGAACAATAAGTCACCATACCCTGGCTGGAACAATAAGTCACCATACACTCGGTGGAGCAATAAGTCACCATACAATGATTTCAGCAATAAAAGTCACCATACCCTGGCTGGAACAATAAGTCACCATACCCTGGTTGGAGCAATAAGTCACCATACCCTGGCTGGAACAAGTCACCATACCCTGGCTGGTATAATAAGTCACCATACCCTGGCTGGAATAAGTCACCATACCCTGGCTGAAACAATAAAAGGCACCATACCATGGCTAGAACAATGTCATCATACCCTGGCTGAAACATTGTCACCATACATTGGCTGGAACAATAAGTCACCATACCCTAGTTGGAGCAATTAGTCACCATAAACTAGCTGGAACAATAAGTCACCATACCCTGGTTGGAGCAATAAGTCACAATACCCTAGCTGGAAAAATAAGTCACCATACCCTGGCTGGAACAATAAGTAACCATACCCTGGCTCGAACAATGAAAGTCACCATACCCTGGTTGGAACAATAAGTCACCATACCCTAGCTGGAACAATAAAAGTCATACCCTGGTTGAAGAAATAAGTCACCATATTCAGGCTGGAACAATAAATCACCATACCCTAGCTGGAACAATAAGTCACCATACCCTAGCTAGAACAATGAAGTCACCATACCCTGGCTGGAACAATAAGTCACCATACCCTGGCTGGAACAATAAGTCACCATACCCTGGCTGGAAAAATAAGTCACCATACTCTGGCTAGAACAATAAGTCACCATACCCTGGCTGGAATAAGTCATCATAACCTGGCTGGAACAATAAGTCACCATAACTTGAATGGAACAATAAGTCACCATACCCTGGTTGGAGCAATAAGTCACCATACCCTAGCTGGAACAATAAGTCACCATACTCTGGCTGGAACAATAAGTCACCATACCCTGGCTGGAACAATAAAAGTCACCATACCCTGGCTGGAACAATAAGTCACCATTCCCTGGCTGGAATAAGTCATCATATCCTGGCTGGAACAATAAGTCACCATACCCTGGCTGGAACAATAAAAGTCATACCCTGGTTGGAGCAATAAGTCACCATACCCTGGGTGGAACAATAAAAGTCTCCATACCCTATATGGAACAATAAGTCACCATACCCTGGCTGGAACAATAAGTCATACCCTGGCTGGAACAATAAGTCACCATACCCTGGCTGGAACAATAAGTCACCATACCCAGGTTGGAGCAATAAGTCACCATACCCTGGCTGGAAGAAAAGACACCATACCTTGGTCGGAGCAATAAGTCACCATACCCTGGCTGGAACAATAAAAGTTGTCATACTATGGCTGGAACAATGAAAGTCACCATACCCTGGCTGGAAAGTCACCATACCCTGGCTGGAACAATAAGTCACCATACCCTGGCTGGAACAATAAGTCACTATGCCCTGGCTGGAACAATAAGTCACCATACCCTGGTTGGAGCAAAAAAAAATTCACCATACCTTAGCTGGAACAATAAGTCACCATACCCTGGCTGGAACAAGTCACTATACCCTGGCTGGAACAATAAGTCACCATACTCTCGGTGGAGCAATAAAAGTCACCATACTTTAGCTGGAACAATAAGTCACCATACCCTGGCTGGAATAATAAAAATCATCATACCCTGGCTAGAACAATGTCACCATACCCTGGCTGGAACAAAAAGTCACCATACCCTGGTTGGAGCAATAAGTCACCGTACCCTGGCTGGAACAATAAGTCACAATACCCTGGCTGGAACAATAAGTCACCATACCCTGGCTGGAACAATAAAAGTCACCATATGTTACAAAAGACACGATATCTATTAGAAATAGACATCTCCAGTGAACACTAGAAAGGAATGTCCCTCTAGCATCCAGCCTGTTACTGGGCTTTTGCAACAAGTAGTCAGTATCCTGGTCCAGTTATCCCACATTTTTCAATAGTATCATAGGATTTCAACTGAGAGGGTACTAACCAAAGAAATTAATTTAATAAGTTTATTAACAAATATAAAATGTCTAGGGTATCAAAGTAAATCAAATTAAATATAATCAGGATATTAATTATGATATTAATTAGGAGGTTAGCTCCTACACTGCTCTCATATACAATATTATTGTGCTGAAGGCATATATATCTTAATGGCTCTCAAGTACCATTTGGTACAATGTCAGCAATTTACAATAATATTCAGATATATACAAATATGTGTATGTGTTCCAGGTAACTCGTTAAGACACGACTCGAACAGTGACCGACTAAACGTCCTCTCATAAGCTAACTTCTATAACAAACAAGCTATCAGAACAGCTTGCTTGAACAATAAAACGACCAGCAATATAGTAAGCAACACAGCGCCAGGAACAAGGAGATAAAATAGCGACCCTAACTGGGGTCCATCAGCAGATCCTCCATAATAGTCACAAAACTCCCTTAATACTGAAACTAAGTTCAGCATAACCAAAATCACCGACTGTGACGGTGTACAGATGCCACAACGAATTTTTTTTATATTTTATTTAAGAGACAGGTATATGTACATATTACATACATGGAAACGTTCGAAACATATGAACGCTTATAATTACCAACATAATTTACATATGATAATCAACATAGAAACTCACCACAAATATACTTGTTACTAATGCATGATCATCATTTTCCTCATAACATCAAAGTGCCTCTATGAAACAATAGTTAAAACTTACAAATGCAATATACCTTCCCCCTCCCCTCAACCTTCCTAACATAAAACTCCCCTCTGAAAATTTTTGATTAAATCAACAATATATATACATAGCACACCCTACCCCCTAAATATACACTAAATTGTACAATCAGAACTGTATATTACACGATACCATTATTTCTATGCATCCTTTTGAATTCTGTCAAGTATTTAAATTTTAAATATCACAATAATAACTCTAACGACTACGTATACAAATTT
>WNWK01052798.1:0-12066 GCA_009830355.1 Cherax destructor
GATCTTGAACTACTGATTGTGAAACAGATTTAGGAGTTTTGGTTAGCAGTAATCTGAAACCAAGACAACAGTGCACAAGTGTTCTCAATAAAGCTAACAGAATCCTTGGCTTCATTTCAAGAAGTATAAATAATAGAAGTCCTCAGTTTGTTCTTCAACTCTATATATCCTTGGTTAGTCCTCATTTAGATAATGCTGCACAGTTCTGGTCTCCGTATTACAGAATGGATATAAATTCACTAGAGAACGTACAGAGGAGGATGCCAAAGTTGATCCCATGTATCAGAAATCTTCCCTATGAGGATAGACTGAGGGCCCTGAATCTGCACTCTCTAGAGAGGCGTAGAATTAGGGGGGGATATGATTGAGGTGTATAAATGGAAAACAGGAATAAATAAAGGGGATGTAAATAGCATACTGAAAATATCCAGCCAAGACAGGACTCGCAGCAATGGTTTTAAGTGTGAACAGTTCAGATTCAGGAAGGATATAGGAAAGCATTGGTTTGGTAATAGAGTTGTAGATGAGTGGAACAAACTCCCGAGTGCCGTCAAACAAGCTAAGACCTTGTGTAGTTTTAAAAATAGGTTAAATACATGAGTGGGTAATAGTTGGACCTGACTAGCTTGTGCTTCTAGGTCTTATGCCGTGCTCCTTCCTTAAGTGGAAGTGACCTGACTAGGTGGGTCATTGGTCTAAGCCAGGGAGTGACATGGACCTGCCTCGCATGGGTCAGTAGGCCTGTTGCAGTGTTCCTTCTTTCATAAGACATAAGAACATAAGAAAAGAGGAACACTGCAGCAGGCCTGTTGGCCCATACTAGGCAGGTCCTTCACAATCCGTCCCACTAACAGAATATTTGCTCAACCCAATTTTCAAAGCTACCCAAGAAATAGCTTTGACAATTCTACCCACTCATGCGGAGTCCCACTCAAATCAACCCTCTCACTCATGAATTTATCAACCTAAATTTGAAACTACCCAAGGTCCTAGCTTCAATAACCCTACTAGGCAGACTGTTCCACTCATCAACTACCCTATTTCCAAACCAATACTTTCCTATATCCTTTCTAAATCTAAACTTATCTAACTTGAATCCATTATTGCGGGTTCTCTCTTGGAGAGATATCCTCAAGACCTTATTTATATCCCTTTGTTAATACCCATTTTCCACTTGTATACCTCGATCATGTCTCCCTCATTCTACGTCTTACAAGTGAATGTAATTTTAGGGTCTTCAATCTTTCTTCGTAAGGAAGATTTCTAATGCTATGTATTAATTTAGTCATTCTACGCTGAATGTTTTCTAACGAATTTATGTCCATTCTGTAATATGGAGACCAGAACTGAGCTGCTAATCTAGGTGAGGCCTTACTAATGATGTATAAAGCTGTAATATAACCTCTGGACTTCTGTTGCTAACACTTCTTGATATAAATCCCAGTAATCTATTTGCCTTATTACGTACGCTTAGGCATTGCTGTCTTGGTTTAAGGTTGCTGCTTACCATCACCCCCAAGTCCTTCTCGCAATCTGTATGGCTAAGTTCTACGTTATTTAACTTATAAGTGCTTGGGTTATGGACACTCCCGAGCTTCAGAACCTTGCATTTATCTACATTGAACTGCATCTGCCACTTTTCTGACCACGAATTAAGTTTGTCTAAATCTTCCTGAAGTTCTATGACATCTATGTTTGAATCAATTATCCTACCTATCTTCGTGTCGTCGGCGAATTTGCTCATATCACTAGTAATTCCCTCATCAAGGTCATTGATATATATTATAAATAACAATGGGCCTAAGACTGATCCTGTGGAACACCACTTGTTACAAGTCCCCATTCGGATTTAACCCCATTTATGCACACTCTCTGCTTCCTATTGGTGAGCCATGACTCGATCCATGACAGCACTTTTCCCCCAATGCCATGAGCTGCCACTTTCTTTAACAGTCTCTGGTGCGGTACTCTATCAAAAGCCTTACTAAAGTCTAAATAAACAATATCGAATTCTTTATCGTGATCAACAGCCTCAAAAGCTTTACTGAAGAAGGTTAATAAATTAGATAGGCAGGAACGGCCTTATGTTCTTATAAAGCTCATGGAGTGACCTAGTAGCGACCAGAAAAGAGGCGGAACAAGCAGCTGTGAATCGACCCGTGCATTCACAATTAGGTGAGTACACACACACACACACACACTCACACATATACAACCAGAGAGAGAGGAGATGACGAACCAGGATTGCTGGACCTCGTATTCACCTTGAGCGTTTCAGACATTGGGGATATCACACTTGAAAGTCCCCTAGACACTAGTGATCACCTGGTCCTGAGTTTCGAATACATAGTAGATTTAACAATTTAGAGTGAAGTAGTAGAAGAAGGACGGGAGAAGCTAAACTTCCACATAAGGAACTTCTCAGGAATGAGGCAATTCCTTCATGACGTGCAGTGGGTAAGTGAACTAGAGGAAAAGACAGTAAATGAAATGATGGAAAGAATGACCACAAAGTGCAGGAGGCAGCCGAGAAGTTCGTACCAAGGGGCATCAGAAACAATAGACCGAGCCCATGGTTTACCCGGAAGTGTGGAGAAGCCAAAACCATGTGTGCTAGAGCATGGAAAAAGTACAGAAGGCAAAGGACCCAGGAAAACAGGGAGCTGAGCCAAAGAGCAAGGAATAAATAAGCATGGATAAGGAGAGAAGCCCAGCATGAATACGAGAATGACAAAGCATAATTAGCAAAATCTGACCCAAAGTTGATAGACAACCACATCAGGAGGAAAACGACAGTGAAGGACTAGGAAATCAGGCTGAAGAACATAAGAAAGAAGGAACACTGCAGCAGGCCTATTGGCCCATGCGAGGCAGGTCCAAGTCACCCCCAGGCTTAAACCAATGACCCAACCTAATCAGGTCAGACCACATCCACTTAGGGAAGGAACATGGCATCAGACCTACTAGCACAAGCTAGTCAGGTCCAACTCACACCCACTCATGTATTTATCTAACCTATTTTTAAAACTACACAACGTCTTAGCTTCTATGACGGTACTCGAGAGTTTTTTCCACTCATCCACAACTCTACTTTCCTTCAGAAAATCTTCCAGTAAACCGAGGTGGTAGGGTGCACCAGCAAGTGCTGGAGACACTGCACACACCTAAAGAGGTGAAGAAAGTGCTAGGAGAACTAGATACCTCGAAAGAGAGGGCTTAGATAATATCTTCCCTTGGGGCCTGAGTGAGGGAGCATATACACTCTGTGTGCCACTAAGAACAGTCTTCAATAAATATCGAAATATGGCAACTACCTGATGTGTTGACGACAGAAAATGTAATCCCAATTTTTAAGAAAGGAGATAGACAGTCTGCACTAAATTAGAGACCAGTGTCGCTGACATGTATAGCTTGTAATGTTATGGAGAAGATTATCAGAAGAGTGGTGGAGCACCTAGAAAGAAATAAGCTAATACATGACAACCAACTTAATGGAAGAGAAATCTTGCGTCACTAACGTATAGAAGTTCTACGACAAGGTAACAGAAGACATGAGAGAGAAGAATTGGTAGACTTGACTTCATCTCCTTGGACTACAAGAAGGCTTTCGACATAATACCACGCAAGAGACTGGTTGAAAAGCTAGAGGAGCAAGAAGGAATAACAGGGGAAAGTACTGCAATGGATCAGGGAATACCTGACAGTAAGGAAACAACGTGTGTTGGTACGAGATGAGGGGTGACAGTGGGTGTATGTGTCTAGTGGAGTTTCACAAACGTCGGTCATAGGTCCGGTGCTGTTTCTTGTATAAGTGAATAACATAACGGAAGGGATAGACTAAGAGGTGTTCATGTCCACAGACGATGTGAATCTAATGAGGAGAATACAAGCTGACAAGGCTCAGGTAAACCTTGATGGGAATCTGGACAGGCTGCAAACCGGGTCCGACAAATGATTCCTAGAGTTTAACCTCAGCTTGGGCAAAGAGAAAGAAGACCGTAGACGGAATGCAGCCTAAGAGGTCAAGACTAGTCCTGGAGCTGAGAGGATAGTTCCACGAGGAGAGGTTAAGGGAATCTAACCTAATAACAATGAAGGACAGAAGAGATAGTTGGGACATGAAAACGATATATAAAAATCTGAGAGGAACTGACAAGGTGTATTGGAACAGAATATTTCAGAGATATGACACAGCAACAAGGGGTCACAACTTTAAGTTGAAAACTCAGATGAGTCACAGGGATGTTAAGCAGTACTTCTTCAGTCACAGAGTTGTCATAACAATCTGGATAGTGACGTAGTAGATGCAGAATCCATACATAGCTTTAAGAAGAGGTACGATAAAGCTTATGGAGTAGGGCGAAAGTGGACCTACTAGCGATCGGCAAAAAGGTGAGTCCAGGAACTTTGAATCGACCCCTGGAACCACAAATAGGTAAGAACAAATAAGAACACACATACACACATGCACAAAGAGCAATGGTGGACACACTAGCTGAGGTGGCAAGTTACTGGTTATGGGCGATTTCAACCACTGGGAGATCGATTGGGAAAACCTGCAGCCACATGGGGGTCCCGAAACATGGAGAGCCAAGATGATGGATGTGGTACTGGAAAACTTCATGCATCAACATGTTAGGGACACTACCAAAGAGAGAGGGGAGGATGGACCAGCAAGACTGGACCTCGTGTTCACCCTGATCATCTCGGACATTGAAGACATCACATTTGACAGGCCACGTGGAGCTAGTGATCACATGGTTCTGAGCTTTGAATACATAGTAGAGTTACAAGTGAGAGGGTAACAGGAGTTGAATGGGAAAAACCAAGCTATAAAAGGGGGGACTACACAGGTATGAGGAACTTTCTGCAGGAGGTTCAGTGGGACAGAGAATTGGTAGGAAAGTCAGTAAACGAAATGATGGAATATGTAACAACAAAATGCAAGAAGGCAGAGGGAAGGTTTGCTCCCAAGGGCAACAGAAATAATGGGAAGACCAGAACTGGCCCTTGGTTTACCCGAAGATGTAGGGAGGCAAAAAGTAAGTGCCCTAGAGAATGGAAAAAGTACAGAAGGCAAAGGACCCAGGAAAATAAGAAGATTAGTCGAACAGCCAGAAACGAGTTTGCACAGATAAGGAGGGAGGCCCAGCGACAGTACGAAAACAACATAGCATCGAAAGTCAAGTCTGACCCGAAACTGCTGTATAGCCACATTAGGGGGAAGACAACAATCAAGGACCAGGTAATCAGGCTGAGGAAAGAAGGTGGGGAACTCACAAGAAAAGACCAAGAAGTATGTGAGGAGCTCAACACGAGATTTAAGGAAGTATTTACAGTGGATACAGGAAGGACTCTGGGAAGAGAGAACAAAGGGGGGACACCATCAAGGAATATACCAACAAGTGTTGGATGAAATACACACAACTGAGGAGGAGGTAAAGAAGCTGCTAAGTGATCTTGATACCTCAAAGGCGGTGGGACCGAACATCTCCCTGGGGGTCCTTAGAGAGGGAGCAGAGATGCTGTGTGTCCAACCACAATTTTGAACACATCCCTTGAAACTGTGCAACTACCTGAGGTATGGTAGACGGCAAATGTAGTCCCCATTTTTAAGAAAGGAGACAGAAACGAGGCACTAAACTATAGAACAGTGTCACTGACGTGTATAGTATGCAAAGTCATGGAGAAGATTATCAGGACGAGAGTGGTAGAGCACCTGGAACGGAACAAGATTATAAACGACAACCACCTTGGATTCATGGAAGGCAAATCTTGTGTCACAAACCTTCTGAAGTTTTATTACAAGGTAACAGAAGACACGAGAGAGACGGGTGGGTTGATTGCATTTTCTTGGACTTCAAGAAGGCCTTCGACACAGTTCCTCACAAGAGGAAGAGGATCAGGCACATAAAACAGGTACGGTACTGCAATGGATCAGAAAATACCTGACAGGGAGGCAACAATGAGTCATGGTACGATATGAGATATCACAATGGGCGCCTGTGAATGACATGATGGAAGGGTTAGACTCAGAAGTGTCCCTGTTTGTAGATGATGTGAAGTTAATGAGGAGAATTAAATCAGATGAGGATCAGGGAGGACTTCAAAGAGACCTGGACAGGTTGGACAAGTGGTTTAGCAACTGGCTACTCGAATTTAACCCCGCCAAATGCAAAGTCATGAAGATCGGGGAAGGGCAAAGAAGACCGCAGACAGAGTATAGCCTAGGTGGCCAAAAACTGCAAACCTCACTCAGGGAGAAAGATCTAGGGGTGAGTATAATACCGAGCACGTCTCCAGAAGCACACATCAACCAGATAACTGCTGCAGCATATGGGCGCCTGGCAAACCTGAGAATAGCATTCCGATACATCAGTAAGGAATCGTTCAAGACACTGTACACCGTGTACGTAAGGCCCATACTGGAGTATGCAGCACCAGCTTGGAACCCCCACCTGGTCAAGCACGTTCAGAAATTAGAGAAAGTGCAAAGGTTTGCAACAAGGCTAGTTCCAGAGCTAAGGGGAATGTCTTACGAAAAAAAGATTAAGGGAAATCGGCCTGACGACACTGGAGGACAGAAGGGTTAGGGGAGACATGATAACGACATACAAAATACTGCGAATAGATAAGCTGGACAGAGACAGGATGTTCCAGAGATGGGGCACAGAAACAAGGGGTCACAATTGGAAGTCGAGGACTCACATGAGTCAAAGGGATGTTAGGAAGTATTTATTTAGTCACAGAGTTGTCAGGAAGTGGAATACTCTGGCAAGTGAGGTAGTGGATGCAGGAACAATACATAGCTATAAGACGAGGTATGATAAAGCTCATGGAGAAGAGAGAGAGAGGACCTAGTAGCGGTCAGTGAAGAGGCGGGGCCAGGAGTTGAGTCTCGACCCCTGCAACCACAATTAGGTGAGTACAATTAGGCGAGTACAGGTGGCCAAAGACTGCAAACCTCACTCAAGGAAAAGTATTTTTGGGTGAGTATAATACCAACCACGTCTCCTGAGGTGCACTTCAACCAGATAACTGCTGAAGCATATGAACCCCTGGCAAACTTAAGAATAGCGTTCTGATACCTCAGTAAGGAATCGTTCAAGACTGTACACCATGTACGTCAGGCCCATATTGGGGTATGCAGCACCAGCTTGGAACCCACACCTGGTCAAGCACGTTCAGAAATTAGAGAAAGTGCAAAGGTTTGCAACAAGGCTAGTTCCAGAGCTAAGGGAAATGTCCTACGAAGAAAGGTTTAGGGAAATCGGCCTGACGACACTGGAGGACAGGAGGGATAGGGAAGAGATGGGGCACAGAAACATGGGGTCACAAACGGAAGTTGAAGAATCAAATGAGTCAGAAGGATGTTAGGAAGTATTTTTTCAGTCACTGAGTTGTCAGGAAGTGGAATAGTCTGTAAAGTGACGTACTGGAGGCAGGAACCATACACAGTTTTAAGACGAGGTTTGATAAAGGACATGGAGCAGGGAGAGAGAGAAGACCTAGTAGCGATCAGTGAAGAGGCTGGGCCAGGAGCTATGACTTGGCCCCTGCAACCACAAATAGGTGAGTACACACACACACACACACACACATAACGTTAAGGTTATTTGTGTCGTTCTGCTGCAAGCGGTGGATGAATGATAAGGCTCCGGAGGCTTCTTACTTTATTGGCGATAATGTAAGGGCAGACAGGCAGTGTGTTTGTTCCCATGGCCCAGGAGGGCCATGCCCATGCGAGGGAGAGAGGAGTAGGCCTGTTGACTGAGTGAAGGCTGCTGAGAGAGTGAGAGAGAGGCAGGGGTGGGCAGGCTGGCATTCCCACCGGCTTGCCCTCTGGGGGAAACTATATGAAGTAGTCATGTAATCTTACTGCTACATTTTGCTCGGCCACCTGCCCATGGTCGACCCTGACCATGACTAGCTGTAAAAAAACTCGGTCTCTCTCTCACAATAACAAAGCACAGAACACAAAATTAAAACATTATATATATATATATATATATATATATATATATATATATATATATATATATATATATATATATATATATATATATATATATATATATACATATGTGGACATGGGGAAAAAACTTCCTACAGAGAGGGAAGAAAAAAAAGGTGTGCTTCGTGGTCTAAGACAGTGAGCTTCAATGAGATCACTGCATGCCTTCCTGCATCTGGACAGATACTGCAACACAGGAGACATCGCTGCAGCTGAGCTGTGACATAACAGGTTACGGTCTCCTCTGGAGCAGTGAAGCAGTCATCATAGTAGTCACTGCAGGGTTCACTCAACCTGGGGCACAACCTGCTGGTGCCCTAGAGTGAGGCATCGTCAGTAGTCGCAACTGGGCAGGACTTCTTCTGGCAAGCGACTCAGGAGGACATTATTCGACTGGTACTGTCGCTGGGGCTCTCACCGCTGGCGAGTGTGGAGTGAGTCGTGTCAGAGATGACTCGGCGAGACATCTGGAGGTCATAACAGCATACACCTTACTGCAGTGAGTGGGCTAGCAGTCAAAGTGACATCATCTTTGTGCAGGCTGCTCACTGAAGCTGTGACTCGAGGCTGACAGTCTCGCCTGCTGACATGCTAACTGCGGCTTGACGAGTGCCCTTCTCTCAACAGTTGAAGTTACAGCAGAGGATGGTCTAAGCCTCCTCAGACTGGTCTCTACATATAACTGCACTCTGACGGTCTAGGAGGTGAAGTGGAAACGAGTCTTTATGGGAGAATCGTCGCGGGTACGATTCAGCAGGGCATCATGAGCAGCGAACATAGAGAGCTTTCTGTACAAGGGGCTCAGACGTTTGTAACTGACGCCTGAACTGACTAATGTCAGCTGTCAAGCAGGCGGGTGCGGGGTCACATCGGGTGACAAAGTAAACACACGAGGTGCTATACTGGTCTGGGAGAACATACTGTGGTCCACACACAGCTGTGCTCAAGACTACACAGGACACACGGAAAACTGCATACACCTACTGCACATGCGGTACAACATGGCTTATTAGCAAATGATGCTTTCCTGTGCAAAAATCGACTCTAAGCCATACATGAACATGTGAGAACACTGAATGAGAGGAAATAATTAACTCACGAAATATATCTTCTCTCAAACTTCTCAACAATACTGAAAATAAAATGCTCACTGTGAAAACAGAACACGTGACATCATGTGGTGATATCAGGTGTGACGTCGTGATTTGATGTCATGGGGTGATATCACGAGGTGACGTCAGTAGACGTCCAGGGTGACGTCGTGAGGGATATCATGGGGTGACATCGCGAGGTGACATCAGGTAACATCGTGGGTCACGTCGTGAAGTCGGGCAGCATCATGGGTGACGTCGTGAAGTCGGGCAGCATCATGGGTGACGTCAGTGCAGGCGGGCTGCATCGTGGTGACGTCAGCAGCATGGTGACGTCATGGGTTGATGCGGTAGTAGACCATAGCATGTGGCTTGGGATCTGGCTTGGTAACCCACATGGCTTCATCTCACCCCATGTGGCTTGCTCCACGTGGCTTCGAGTGACTTCAGGCACTAGGATACACAGCTCTGGCAAAGAATTTACATGAATACACAGCAGAGAGGGAGTGGGCAGTGGTGGAGAGAAGTGTGGTGGCGGTGTGAGAGTGGTGAGCATGGGTGAGACAGGCGAGGAACCTGGCTGCTTCCTCCTCTCCCACCCACAAAGTGGGAGAACACTCACACTGGATACAAAAATCACCATAAACTCACCTCTGACTTGCTGAAGTAGACGTGCTGAGCTGAACAACAACAGCAGAACATGCTGGTAAAGCTGAGCACGTGACTGAGAAACAGCGTGGGACGCTGTGACGTGGAGTCGCAGGGACGCCACTTCTGGGAGAAATTCGATAAATTTCGGCCTGGATCCCGATTGTACCTGTGTCTGGATGCTGAGACTTGTAGACACAACATCAGGATAACTCGTTGAGAGACGGATGCTACTTGTGTAGGGTGATGAAGTGAAGACAACTTCATACCTCTTCCTCTCCTCTGGGCAAACACATCTGATGTGAGGCACCGCTGTCACCATTTATAAGAACATAAGAACATAAGAATGGAGGAACACTGCAGAAGGCATACTGGCCCATACAAGGCAGGTCCTTATCAAAACCACCACTACCTAAGAATTTATTCCCGTACTCACGACACCAATCAAACCCAGCCCCTCCCACTCATATATTTGTCCAATCTCTTTTTAAAGCCACCCAAGGTCCTATCCTCTATCACCCTACTCGGAAGATTGTTCCACGCATCTACAACTCTGTTCGAAAACCAGTACTTGCCTAATATACAAGTTGATTGTGTCGTTCTGCGGTGGATGAATGATAAGGCTTCAGAGGCTTCTTACTTTATTGGCGATAACATGAGGGTACACAGGCAGTGTGTTTGTGCCCATGGCCCAGGAGGGCCATGTCCATGCGAGGGAGAGAGGAGTAGGCCTGTTAACTGAGTGAAGGCCGCTGAGAGAGTGAGAGAGAGACAACTATGGGAACTAGGCATGTAGGCTTACTGCTACACACACACACATACACAGAAGCTGAGTCTCGACCCCTGCAACCACAATTAAGTGAGTACACACACTGGCGAGAGTAACAGCCTCATATAGTGCTCGTGAATCTTCAGTGGTTTCTGGCCCAACAAGGTCATTACAGGGATCACCGATAGCTGTAGTGTCAGTGAACCCTATAAGTTAAATACAAGCTGCACTAATCACAAAAGAGAGGTGAGGCTACAATTTATATACAGCAATTTGAAAGTGGAATCAGTGACAGAAGAGACAGGCAGGCCTAGTGTGTCATTCACACTCTCCCACTCTCTTTCGTACTGTCTCATTCTCTCTCTCTTACTGTCTCATTCTCTCTCTCTCTCTCTCTCTCTCTCTCTCTCTCTCTCTCTCTCTCTCTCTCTCTCTCTCTCTCTCTCTCCACACTCACTCACTCACTCACTCACTCTCCTTGTCTTCCTCTTCCTCCTTCTACTCCCCCTCCTCTTATTTATTTCTCCTCCTACCTTTTGCCTTTCCCTCTCTCCTTTCCTCATTTCTCTCCCCCTCCCACTCTCCATCCCTCTCCCTACCACCCTCCCCCTCGCCCTCCCTCCAACAAACACCTCCACACATTTACACACACACACACACGTGAAGCAGTATCATTAAATAGTGCTCCCAGAATTTAGAGTTCTAGTGGCTATCCTAAGATACTATTAGTGGTCACCGTACGTGATTGAATGAGTGACAATATCTTCAAGAGTGTAACAGCTTTCTAGAGTGAATAATGTGATAAGAACTTTAGAATTTAAATTTGAATGCTGGTGTTTTTACTGGAAGGTGTGTGAGGGAGGGAAGCAAGCAGCTGGTCAGTGCTGGCGGCAGTGTTCACACTAATAATAATAAAAAAACAGTGCAGTGATAAGGTCATACATGATTGATACAGTAAATAATGAAAGAAACAAAATAGTCAAAATCCCCAGCAGTTGTTGTGACTACAGTTAATATCATCAAGTTATGATTATGACCATAATACTTAAGAAAAAAAAGAGTAAATACCAAGTTATTAAAAAACAAATTGAATGCATCATAAAAGCTACGGAGGAGTTACAAACTGAGGGAGTTCATAGAAGACACCACCAGGAGCCTCCATTGTTGGTCAGACATCACTTGCCTATGTGTGGCAGCAATTTTGGTTGATGTCTAAAGTCTCATAGTGCCTCGCCCTGGTGGCTGTATACTGTAGCATCAATCTCTCCCTAACTTTGAGTGCCAGGAGATAGATAGGGGTAGCACTCACAATATTTAGTAAGTTATTTAAAAATCATCAGAGGATTTGTGTAGCCTAGTGACCCCCCCCCTTTTTCCCAAAGAACAAGCTCGTAAACGCGCACGCACGAACGCACGCACCACACACACACAAATATATATATATATATATATATATATATATATATATATATATATATATATATGATAATCCTATACTGCAATGAATATGACAGCATCCTGAGGCAGATCTTTACTAAAGTACT
>WNWK01052799.1:0-12066 GCA_009830355.1 Cherax destructor
GCATACACCATACCTGATATCTTCACCATGCATACACCATTCCTGATATCTCCCACACGAAATCAAGCCCTTGCCTTTCTCCAGCCATTAAGCTCTGTAAACTCCCCATCGTCATACTCCTCTAACAGTCCAGAAATGCTGTTACCCATCTACCCCCATACACAACCTTATTCATACACTTTGTCCTATATATTTGGGCAGCAATTGCCCTAATCCGAACTCCCCCCACACTCCTCCCTTAAATTCCACGAAACAAATAGTCTACCACTATATACCGCAAGGCACGCCTCACATCCCCCACACCACCAATATCTAAACTTAATGCCCTCAAAACCGATATCCCACCTCTCCCCATTGCTCGCAATATCCCAGTAAACCATACCTTAACTGAACCCAAACTTTCATAAAAAAACACTACATGAAATGCCGTCTCCTCCATCTCAAACCTGCTGCAACGCGCACTCGCCACCAACCCCATTCTATACAATATTGCACGAGAAGCCACTACACCGTGCAAAAACCGATACACAAACTCTCACTCTCGCTCATAATCTCAACCCTCGTAACTCCTCCCAAATACCTTTCCAATCATATAATGGGTACACAGCTTCACCCACCTCAACCTCTCCTCCGTCACCACTTTCCATCGCGCGTAAAGCCATCCCCTTCTGCTCCCTCACAGCTATCAGCCCTCTCAACATGTCACCACATACCTGCAGCTCCTTCCCTCCCCACCATTTACACAGATCACTCCATACATTCCCTACCTGTCTCCCACCCACCCCATCCCTCATCAGAAAGCATTGCTTCACATACACACTTTTGAATAATTCGAATAGGTATAAGTCCCAGTACCCCCAAATCTCACCTTTAACCTTACAACATCCTGGTTCAACCAATGGTTCCCATAACCCCATACATACCTCAAAACTCTTACTTCCAGTCTCTTCAATCCACCTCTACCAACGGATAAACCCCGCCCACATGCCATAACCTACTATATACCAGAACATTTATAACAATTACTCTCTGCTGTAAGGTCAAATCTCCAGGCCGCCAACCACCCATTCTATGCATCGCCCCATCCACTAACCTCTCAGAATTCACCCTCCAGACCGTCGCGTAAGCCACTGGGCCAGCTAGCTTCAATAAGATTCATCCAACTAGGTATATTTCTACACCATAGGAAGGTTAGCATAGGCACCACTGTGTCCAGTGGCTTACGTGACGGTCTGGAGTTTGGAGACTCCTAGACCGCGGGTTCGATCCAAATCCGTGGTATGGTTTGTTTGCAAACGTGTCATTACGATTTCGCGAGTCATGTTGGACGGCTTTGAAGGGGACTTGAGCTAGAGTTCGTCACGGCCATGCTAGCGGGAGATTCGTCTGTAAAACTTGCATTTGTGGACACAGTGGTGCCTATGCTAACCTTCCTATGGTGTAGAAATATACCTAGTTGGATGAATCTTATTGAAGCTAGCTGGTCCAGTGGCTTACGCGACGGTCTGGAGTTTTGAGACTCCTAAACCGCTGGTTCGAACCCCACCCGTGGTATGGTTTGGAAATTTTATTTCATCATGAGTCGAATAGATAAGCCCTTTCTCACTTCCCATAATTAGAAAAAAAATTGGGTACATTACACACGTCTTGTACTCTGATAACAGAGGCTGAGTCTCCCAAACCACCACGAGATTACAGAATCTTGCAAAGCACGCAGGCTTCAGCATGCTCTGTCACTATCCAGGGATTGATCCCTGACCTACAAGGAGGCAGCAGCGAGGAGTCACTACCTAGCCACGGAAGATATTAGTCTCTGTACACTGCCTGAGCACTGACTGCACACATGGCTGTTGTAGAACGTGTAACGAGACTTACCTGGCATTTGTGTGCAAATGTCCCTCGAAGAGTTGTCAAATCCACTTACCTGAAATGGTACAGAGGTTTATTATCATGCACACTGTGTAAATTTAAACTTTAAAAACATTTACATAAAGACTAGTCTGTCTGAAGCAATCCTTACAAGACCAGAATATCAAAATTACTAGCCAGGATTATTCTGTTTTCTTGTATCTGTATGCATCGAGTCGATGGTCAACGTAAGTCTTTTCACTACCATAAACCAGTGTCTTCCTAAACTTGTCTGCATATTTTACTACCTATATACACCCCAGATAAATACGTACTGCTAGGTGGACCAGGGGAACGTACTGCTAGGTGGACCAGGGGAACGTACTGCTAGGTGGACCAGGGGAACGGGTGTAAGAAAACATTTCCAAAGTTTCCACTCGTGCCGAAATACGATTGAAAGGTGGAGTGGCAGTGTTAATCCATGAAACCAGTCCTTTCCGGTATCGACGGAGTGTCGCGAGTCCCGATGGTCGGGTAGTTCACGTTGAAGGATGGTGGGGAACTGTGAACGTAGGGTTTCTTGGTGTCTACGGACCCGCCGATAGCGAAGTGCGAGTGAAAAACGCGTTTTTTCATGAAACGCTAGTTTATCAGTTCCGGTCACTGCCCGTGGTCACAGTCGTGGGTGGTGACTGGAATTGTGTAGCGAGACGAAGGGATGTTGAACCACGAGGTCATGGATTTTATTCAGAATTTTTAGGCGATTTAATACGTGGAGTACAGTTGCGAGACGTTGGCGGAGACATTGTAGGAGGAGTAGCTCATACGTACGTGCAGCGGGAATATGCTGCAAGACTTGATCGAGTGTATGTAACGTCACTAGTGGTTGTCATGCGCGTGGTAACGTGCGCGGTCCCATTTACTGATCATCGGGCAGTGGTGATGCGATTGTCGTGGGAGGGCTTACCACGTTTGTTTCCGAGGTATTGGAAGTTAAATGTTAGCTTATTACGAGAGCAGGAAATACGTGTATTGTTTGTTAGTATGTGGAAGCAAGTGTGGGGAACTAGGAAGCATCTCGGGATTGTGGTGCAATGGTGGGACAGCGAGGGTAAACCTGCCGTTCAGACATTCTTTCACTCAGTGGGTAAGGTTGTGGTATGGTAGGTTAAACTATCTCAGGTCTCAATTGCAAGAATGTTATATGCCATGAGCGACGTATCCAGTGGCGTCCATACGTCCATTAAAAGAGGAGATCCGCGAGTTACAAAATGTTTTGTTCAATGGATCCCGAGTAGCAGCTGGTTTAGAAGAGGTTTTGTTGGGCAATCAGCCGTCGGCTTACGTTCTTCTCGAGCAGGGTAAACGTCGTACGGCGATGACTAACGAGTTTACGAGTACAGCAAGATGTGGGAGAGTACTCCGTAGGAACGGTACTCACGAGTACTGAAGGCATGGGGGCTTATGCAGACGAGCATTTTTGCTCGACGTGCTACAGTCACGGCGTCTGTCGCGAAGCTTTAGAAGTAGTTAAGGATTGGGAAGAGAGTCAGCTAAGTGAAGACGATCGGCGAGAACTTGGTGCACCCATTCATACTGCGGAGGTGTGGGCGGCACTCAGTGGGATGTGAGGAGGTGTGGGCGGCACTCAGTGGGAGGAATGTTGGTAAGTCGCCGGGAAGCGACGGTCTTCCTTGAGAGTTTTACGTCGAGTTTTGGGAGGTGCTAAAAGATTTTCTTGTGCATTTGATTAACGAAATGAGGGTGAGTGCCCAGCTAGGTGACTCGCAGAGTACAGGAATCGTGGTCCTAGTTCCTAAAAAGGCGGAGTGTGCGGAGCTATCTGATTATCGAGTAATAACACTGTTGAACGCGGATTATAAATTATTCGCCAAGGTGTTGGCGAAAGATTGAAGATGGTATTGGACAAGGTCTTAGACAGTGGACAATATGGAGTACCAGGGCGTTCGATGCGTCACGGTCAGGGGTGTATTAGTGATTTTATCATGGAGTGTCAGCAGCATCGCGGTGGTGGTAGTATTCTCGCATTGGATTGGAAATCTGCATTCGATAACGTTGAACGTATAGCATTATGGGAGTTGATGGAACGACAAGGGTTTGGAAATGACATAATACAGTGGACACAAACTTTGTATCGTGGGGCAAGTTTCCGGGTTCAAGTTAATGGAAGATTAGGGCGTCGCCTAGAGTTGAGGCGCGGGATCCATCAGGGTTGCCCGTTATCCCAAATACTATTCGCACTCCTACAGAATCCATTTTATAAAGCGGTAACCAGTTATCATTTAGTACCACGTCCTTTCTTCCCAACGTGCAAGCCGATGGACATCGTAGGCTACGTTGATGACACGTCTATCCTGGTGCATGATGTAAAAAGTCTAATAGGGATGTCCGATGTGATTGGTGTATACGGTACAGCGACAGGGATGCGAAGTAATGTTAGTAAGTCAGGGTTGTTGTTAGTGGGGTCCTGGACGAAGGAACAGATGCCTTCTACTTGTTCATGAACAGTTAAGGATCAACTAACCATATGTGGTATTATACATACAGATAGTATCAGGGATGCACAGGTATTGAATTCACGGACAGTAGCAGAGAAAGTTATTAAAAGGATAGGGACGCTGCGCTCTGGAGGGTTAACTCCATGACAGCGTGCCATAGTATCCAATTGTGTATTGTTTCCTAAAGTATGGCACGTGGTGCAGTACTACCCTCTGTGCACGGTGGAAATGAAGCGGATTTTAGATCGGGTGTATCGGTATATCTGGGGGAGCGGTTGTCACTGGATGCGTCGTGATGTGGTGTCTTTACCTGAACGGCGGGGAGGGCTGGGATTGATCGATTTTCCGCGGATGATGTTAGGGGTATTTGTTAAGAACACTGTGGTGCGTATGTTAGGGAGCGAGAGAGGCGGTTTAGCGGGAGCATATCAACACATTTGTGTGGGGGTACGGGGAAAAGATCGACAGCTTAGCATAGACATGTTATGTGTTTTGGCATTCCTTCCCGACCCGCGGCGGTGTAAGTTGCGCGTTTTAACTCGGGTGGGACTGCAGTGCAGGGTGGCGCCGGTACAAGGCATATATCTGTTGTATGCGTGGAGTGAAATATGGCGGTTTTTCCATCAGTTGCGGCTACGACCTGTCGTGCGAGAAGTAATATTCAAGTTTATCCACGATATTTTGCCGTCGGGAGTGGTCCTGTGTAACAGACGTCTTCGAGAGGAGCCACATTGCGCATTTTGCGGCGAAGTTGAGACTGTTTATCATGCGATTTATTTCTGTAATTGTTTACAATCGGTACGTACGTGGTTAGGTAAAGTAATACGTTGGGTAGGCGGTGGTCGGTTATCTCCTTTGCATGCCTTGAGTCTCGACGTGGGGGAGTGCAGTCAGACGTATATATGTGGTGGGTGCTCCGTGCGGAGAGTGGCGATGAGCGGATACATGGCATTAGTGCAGTAATATATAGAACCAAATGTCGGACGAGAGAGATTTTCGGAAACCGGTGGGAATCTAGTTTCCTTGCTCCTTACCGTGCGTTCCGCGTCACGGATTTGCATGCGATGAAGGCTCCGAGGCCGTGACAGGGCTGGTTTTGCGAGCATGAGATTGGAGTATGTAGGTGGCAGATACAGTGGAGTCCAGGCAAACCAATGTATCCCTCAGCGTGTTTGTCTGTTGTGACCTTGTGTAACCCTTAGTTGTAAGATATCTGTGTTAGTGAAACTATTATTTTATTATATGTATTATATTGTACATGCTCAATGAAGACATTACAATCACGTAGGGTGATTGTGTATATTACAGAGTACTCGGGTACTCAGTGTTAAGTATTCAGTGAGTTTTGAGGTATTAGACCTCCTAGTACATATAGTTCATGTCATTCTTTCGTTGGTACTTTAAGATACCGTAAAGGATGGTATCATTCAGTTTGTATTAAGGTGAGTCAGGAGGGAGGGGACTGTCCATGGAGTGGTGAGCGCCAAAAGAGGGGGAGTATTATGTACAGTATGTACGATCGCAGTCTAGAGATCTGGTGGTTTTGTGTAACTCACTGATAAGTAATCTCCCTGTGTGTGAGAGCTAATGTCTGGGTGAGGATGTCTTAGGGTGTATAAGGATGTAGTGTGCGTGTAGTGGTATAGTTCTTATTTCTTATGTGTAATTTATCTTCACGTCATAATATTTCTTGCATGCATGTATGTATGACAAGTTTTAAATAAAATATAAAAAAAAATAGGTATATTTATACACATAGGAAGGTTAGCATAGGCACCACTGACCACAAATGCAAGTTTTTACAGACTAATCTCCTGCCAGCGTGGCCGTGACTAGATAGCTAAAGTCCCCTATAACTATTTGGATGAATCTTGTTGTAGCCAGCTGGCCCAGGGGCTAACGCGTCGGTTTCATGACTGACCGTGGGTACTATCCCCACCCGTGGTATGGTTTTAATAAAATACTTAACCCAAATTAAATACTTACCTTCTCCATCATCAAAATACCATACTATAATAAGAGGGGAGGGGATGGGTGGAACACTTAGGACATGGTACGGTACACCTCAGTCGGGCAGAATGCTTGGGTGGAGAATAATTAAATACGAGGATTAAGCACTAAACCCCTGAGTTATACTACACTTGGGAGGCAACCAAGTTCCATCCAAATGACTACAGGTTCACTTCCTTGGAGCAAGAGCCCCCCTCCTTCACTGGCATCAAGGTAACGTTCTTGAGGAGAGAAATGTCTGGCTTTGTCGGGATTATTCACTTTCACCTAACACAGGGAGGGGTCACCAAACTTCAGCTCATCGACCCCCTCATGAAGTTAGACTGATCAACTTCCCCCTCCCAACATTTAATTGAAAATTAAATAAATAGTACTTTAATAGTACTACGAATAATTAATAATTGTTTCATGAAAAATAGGTAATAGGTAGTAGGTTGGTAGACAGCAACCACCCAGGGAGGTACTACCGTCCTGCCAGGTGACTGTGAAACAGAAACCTGAAACTGTTTTACATGATGGTAGGATTGCTGGTGTCTTTTTTCTGTCTCATAAACACGCTGGATAACAGGTATATCTAGCTACTTACTTACACTTTAGGTCACACTACACTGGCATACACATGCATATATATACATACACACATCTAGGTTTTCTTCTTTTTCTTAATAGCTCTTGTTCTTTTTATTTTCTCTATTGTCCATGGGGAAGTGGAAAAGAATCTTTCCTCCGTAAGCCATGCGTGTCGTATGAGGCGACTAAGATGCCGGGAGCAATGGGCTAGTAACCCCTTCTCCTGTACAAATCTACTAAAAACGAGAAGAAGAAAAACTTTATAAAATTGGGTTGTCTGAATGTGCGTGGATGTAGTGCGATGATAAGAAAGAGATGATTGCCGATGTTATGAATGAAAAGAAGTTGGATGTCCTGGCCCTAAGCGAAACAAAGCTGAAGGGGTAGGCGAGTTTCAGTGGGGAGAAATAAATGGGATTAAGTCAGGAGTATCTGAGAGAGTTAGAGCTAAGGAAGGGGTAGCAATAATGTTGAAGGATCAGTTATGGAAGGAAAAGAGGGAATATAAATGTGTAAATTCAAGGATTATGTGGATTAAAATAAGGGTCGGATGCGAAAAGTGGGTCATAATAAGCGTGTATGCACCTGGAGAAGAGAGGAGTGTAGAGAGAGAGAGAGATTTTGGGAGATGTTAAGCGAATGTATAGGAACTTTTGAACCAAATGAGAGAGTAATTGTGGTAGGGGACCTAAATGCTAAAGTGGGAGAAACATGCAGAGAGGGTGTAGTAGGTAAGTTTGGGGTGCCAGGTGTAAATGATAATGGGAGCCCTTTGATTGAACTTTGTATAGAAAGGGGTTTAGTTATAGGTAATACATATTTTAAGAAAAAGAGGATAAATAAGTATACAAGATATGATGTAGGGCGTAATGACAGTAGTTTGTTGGACTATGTATTGGTAGATAAAAGACTGTTGAGTAGACTTCAGGATGTACATGTTTATAGAGGGCTACAGATATATCAGATCACTTTTTAGTTATAGCTACAGTGGGAGTAAAAGGTAGATGGGATACAAGGAAAATAGAATCAGTAAGTAAAAGAGAGGTGAAGGTTTATAAACTAAAAGAGGAGGCAGTTAGGGTAAGATATAAACAACTATTGGAGGATAGATGGGCTAGTGAGAGTGTAGGCAATGGGGTCGAAAATGTATGGGGTAGATTTAAAAATGTAGTGTTAGAGTGTTCAGCAGAAGTTTGGTTACAGGCGAGTGGGTGCGGGAGGGAAGAGGAGCGATTGGTGGAATGATGATGTAAAGAGAGTAGTAAGGAGAAAAAGTTAGCATATGAGAGGTTTTTACAAAGTAGAAGTGATGCAAGGAGGGAAGAGTATATGGAGAGAAAAAGAGAGGTTAAAAGAGTGGTGAAGCAATGTAAAAGAGAGCAGATGAGAGAGTGGTGAGATGTTATCAGCAAATTTTGTTGAAAATAAGAAAAGTTTTGGAATGAGATTAATAAGTTGAGGAAGCCTAGAGAACAAATGGATTTGACAGTTAAAAATAGGAGAGGAGAGTTATTAAATGGAGAGTTAGAGGTATCGGGAAGATGGAGAGAATATTTTGAGGATTTGTTAAATGTTGATGAAGACAGGAAGCTGTGATTTCGTGTGTAGGGCAAGGAGGAATAACATCTTGTAGGAGTGTGGAAGAGCCAGTTGTGGGTGTAGGGGAAGTTCGTGAGGCAGTGGTAGAATGAAAGGGGTAAGGCAGCTGGGATTGATGGGATAAAGATAGAAATGTTAAAAGCAGGTGGGGATATAATTTTGGAGTGGTTGGTGCTATTATTTAATAAATGTATGGAAGAGGGTAAGGTACCTAGGGATTGGCAGAGAGCGTGTATTGTTCCTTTGTATAAAGGCAAAGGGGACAAAAGAGAGTGCAAAATTATAGGGGAATAAGTCTGTTGAGTGTACCTGGTAAAGTGTATGGTAGAGTTATTATTGAAAGAATTAAGAGTAAAACAGAAAGCAGGATAGCAGATGAACAAGGGGGCTTTAGGAAAGGTAGGGGTGTGTAGACCAAGTGTTTACAGTGAAACATATAGGTGAACAGTATTTGGATAAGGGTAAAGATGTTTTTGTGGCATTTATGGATTTGGAAAAGGCGTATGATAGGGTAGATAGGGGGCAATGTGGCAGATGTTGCAGGTGTATGGAATAGGAGGAAGGTTACTGAAAGCAGTGAAGAGTTTTTATGAGGATAGTGAGGCTCAGGTTAGAGTGTGTAGGAGGGAAGGGGACTATTTCCCAGTAAAAGTGGGCCTTAGACAAGGATGTGTGATGTCACCGTGGTTGTTCAATATATTTATAGATGGGGTTGTAAGAGAAGTGAATGCGAGGGTCTTGGCAAGAGGTGTTGGGCTAAAAGATAAAGAAGCAAATACAAAGTGGGAGTTGTCACAGTTGCTTTTTGCTGATGACACTGTGCTTTGGGAGATTCTGAAGAGAAGCTGCAGAGGTTGGTGGATGAATTTGGTAGGGTGTGTAAAAGAAGAAAATTGAAAGTGAATATAGGAAAGAGTAAGGTGATGAGGATAACAAAAGAATAGGTGACGAAAGATTGATATCAGATTGGAGGGAGAGAGTATGGAGGAGGTGAATGTATTCAGATATTTGGGAGTGGACATGTCGGCGGATGGGTCTATGAAGGATGAGGTGAATCATAGAATTGATGAGGGAAAAGGGTGAGTGGAGCACTTCGAGTCTGTGGAGACAAAGAACCTTGTCCATGGAAGTAAAGAGGGAATGTATGAGAGTATAGTTATACCAACGCTCTTATATGGGTGTGAAGCATGGGTGATGAATGTTGCAACGAGGAGAAGGCGGGAGGCAGTGGAGATGTCATGTCTGAGGTCAATGTGTGGTGTGAATATAATGCAGAGAATTGAGTTTGGAAATTGGGAGGAGGTGCGGATCACCAAAACGATTGTCCAGAGAGCTGAGGAGGGGTTGTTGAGGTGGTTTGGACATGTAGAGAGAATGGAACGAGACAGAGTGACTTCGAGAGTGTATAAATCTGTAGTGGAGGGAAGGCGGGTAGGGGTCGGCCTAGGAAAGGTTGGAGGGAGGGGTAAAGGAAGTTTTGTGTGCAGGGGCTTGGATTTCCAGCAAGCATGTGTGAGCGTATTTGATAGGAGTGAATGGAGGCATATGGTTTTTAATACTTGACGTGCTGTTGGAGTGTGAGCAAAGTAACATTTATGAAGGATTCAGGAAACCGGCAGGCCGGACTTGAGTTCTGGAGATGGGAAGTACAGTGCCGGCACTCTGAAGGAGGGTGTAAATGTTGCAGTTTTATAACTGTAGTGTAAAGCACCCTTCTGGCAAGACAGTGATGGAGTGAATGATGATGAAAGTTCTTTTCGGGCCACCCTGCCTTGGTGGGAATCGGCCGATGTGTTAATAAAAAAAAAAAAATAATAATTTAAATTATGAAAAATATATGATTAAGCATCTCTTCTACTGAAACTGTTGATATTAATGGAAAGGATGTACCCGAGGAGCGTCAACAAGGGCACTGATGTTTGGTTCGAGAGATGAAAGAAACAAGGAGGGAAGGGGAAAGGTTACATACACAACCCAGATAATTTTTAACCAAATAAACCAAGTAGGTCAAACAAGACAAAGTGCTCTAAAAATGCACTGTTTTCATAAAGCTAACTCGCCTTTACTGAGAACAAAATTAGTTATTTAACCCCCTTTTGATCTCCAGCCATTTATCTCCTTTGATAGTTCCAAAGACCCTTAGGGGTCAATATCGACCACTTTGGGGAACCCTGACCTAGCATGTCCACAAATCGCTCGAAAGGCCCGATCCTGGGAGTCTGCTGGGAAAGAGTAAGAGGTGCAGAGAGAAATAAAAAGTTGCACTTCCCTGTCAAATTAAAACATGCATAGTACTGGCTCGCCTATTCCTCGGCACCTGAATCACTGGGAATTATTATAATCAAGGGGGAAGCTCTAAACCCGGAGGATTATACAGCGCCTGTGGGGGGACGTGGAAGGTATTCAGGCTTAATTCAGGGAACTGGAGCTCAGATCCAATTCCCTAGATCAAGAGCCCCTCACCAGAATCAAGGAACCTTCCTTGAGGGGCATCACTGGGAAACTAACAGATACCAAACCTTAAGTCTACCGACCTTCAGCAGAGAAAAATCTTCCTAATATGAAGATTCACCCAAGGTGGTGACAAATTCCATCTACAGTGGGAGCCTAATTATATTTATAAACTTTCACCTACAGTTGGGCCTAATTAAGTACGTCTTAATAAAATGTTTTCTCTGTAAAGTGTCAGAAATTACCTCTTACTTAGCGACACGCCCTCCGCAAACACTACTCCATAAGTGGCGGCTCACTGGTACTGCCTTCAGCTCATAACTGAAGGACCCAGGTTTAATCCCGGGCAAGTCGATATGTATGGGTAAGTTTACTTGCATATGCTGCTTCTTAATACTTAGCAGTAAATAGGTACCTGGTTATTAGTCGAGTACCATCTTGGTCAAATGGGTGGCACTATACCCTAAAACGGGACCTACATGACCCCTAAGAGTTCAGGGCTTCCCCGTAAATATAACGACCTATCAGAGGTATGTTAACAGCTTAGTCTAAATATATTAAAAAATGGCTGCATACATCACATTCAGTTGTGCGTGAGTATTTATATCTCGATTTATTAAAAAAAAAATCCACTGGAGTAAATTATATTTGAAGGTTGAAAAGATGCAATGTGGCCTTTAATTATGATTATTAAACGTTTTGAAAACTTAATACCAAACTTAACGCAAGATCTCATTGGTCAACACAGTTTTTAATGTAAAAATACCTTCCACGAGGATAACACTTAAAGATGGTGGTTGGTTCGTAGGGACCAAAGCCTATCTACTATACGAAGGCCATTAAGATTACATGTAGCTAGTTCACCACCAGCCAACTTTAATTCCTAACACTGTGATAAAACTCTAGTGTGTTCACAAGAGAAGGAAAGCCATTGTATTAGTGAAATACAACAGACTTGGTCACTGATGTAACGACCACCTACACAATTAAATCCCTCTACTCTCAAAATAAAGATCAACAAACACGTCTCGACTTACCTCACCGTTGAGGTGTCCTTATTACCCTTCCT
>WNWK01052800.1:0-12065 GCA_009830355.1 Cherax destructor
TTTTTTTTTTTTATTAACACTTTGGCCGATTCCCACCAAGGCGGGGGGGGCCCCGGAAAAAAAAAAACTTTCATCATTTACCCATCACTTTTTTTGCCAAAAGGGTGTTTTTACACTCGTTTATAAAACTGCAACTTTTAACACCCCTCCTTCAGAGTGCCGGCACTTTTTTTTCCCCCATCTCCAGAATTTCAAGCCCGGGCCCCCCCGGGTTTTTCCCTAAACCCCCTTTCATAAAAAATTTTGCTCACACCCCAAAAGCCCCGAAAGGTTTAAAAAAACCATATCCCTCCATTCCCCTTTACCCAAAAAACGCCAAAATGCTTGCGGGGGAAATCCAAGCCCCCACACAAAATTTCCCTTTTTCCCCCCCCCCCAAACCCTTTTTTCCCAGGCCACCCCTACCCCCCCTTTCCCCCCCACTACAGATTTATACACCCCGAAGTCACTTGTTTTTTTTCCCTTTCCCTTTCTACATGCCCAAAAAACCCCAACAACCCCTCCCCAGTTTCCCCCAAACAATCGTTTTGTTGCACCCCCCCCCAATTTCCAAACTCCAAATTTTCTGCATTAATTCCCCCACACATTGACCTCACCCCTGACATTCCACTGCCTCCAGCCTTCCCCCTCTTGCAACATTCATCACCCATGCTTCACACCCATATAAGAGCTTTAAAAATAACTATACTTCATACTTTCCCCCCTTTTCTTCCATGGACAAGGTTCTTTTTCTCCACAGACCCCAAATGCTCCACTAAAACCCTTTTTCCCCCTCATAAATTTTAAAAGGATTCACCTCATCCTTCATAGACCCACCCCCACATTCCACTCCCAAATATCTGAATACTTTTACCTCCTCCAACCCCCCCCTCCAATCTGATACCCAAATTTTCGTCACCTTTTTTTTTGTTATCCCATCACCTTACTTTTCCTATATTCATTTTCTTTTCTTTTTTTTACACACCCTAAAAATCCACCAACCCTGCAGCTTCTCTTAAAAATTTTCCCCCCAAAAAAAGTGTCATCAGCAAAAAGAAGGGACAACTCCCACTTTGTATTTGTTTTTTATTTTTTTTTAGCCCAACACCTTTTGCCAAGCCCCCGCATTCACTTTTTTCCCCCATCTATAAATATATTGAACAACCACGGGACATCACCCCCATCCTTGCAAGGCCCATTTTTTGGGGGGAAAAATCCCCCCCTTTTCCCTCCACCCCCCAACCTGACCTCACTATCCTCAAAAAAACTTTCACTTTTCGTAACCTTCCCCCTATTCCATACACCTGCAACATCTCCCAAATTGCCCCCTTCACCCTATCATCCCCCTTTTTTCCAAAAAACCAAAAAATGCCAAAAAAACATCTTTCCCCTTTTCCCCCAAAATTTGTTCACCTATATTTTTCACTGTAAACACTTGGTCTACACCCCCACCTTTCCTAAACCCCCTTGTTCATCTGTTTTCCGCTTTCGGGTTTTTCTTTAACCCTTTTAATTTAAAAACTCTACCATACACTTTACCAGGTAAACTAAAAGACTTTTTTCCCCCCAAAATTTTTTTCCCCCCTTTTTTTTTTCCCCCTTTTCCCTTTTTTACAAAGGAACAAACACCCCCCTTTTCCCCAACCCCCAGGGACCTTTTTCCCCTTTTCCCCTACATTTATTAAATAATAGCACCAACCACTCCAAAATTATACCCCCCCCTGCTTTTTAAAATTTCTATCTTTATCCCATCAATCCCAGCTGCCTTCCCCCCTTTTTATTCTACCCACTGCCCCACGAACTTCCCTACACCCACAACTGGCTCTTCCACACTCCTAAAGATGTTATTCCTCCTTTCCCTACACACAAATCACAGCCCCCTTCTTCATCAACATTTAAAAAACCCAAAATATTTTCCCCTTTTCCCGATATTTAACTTCCATTTAATAACCCCCTCCTTTTTTAACTGTCAAACCATTTGTTCTCTAGGTTTTTCCCCAAATTATTAATCTCATTCCAAAATTTTTTTTTTATTTTCAAAAAAATTTGCTGATAACATCTCACCCACTTTCCCTCTGCCCCTCTTTTTTCATTGTTCACCACTTTTTTAACCTCTTTTTTTCTCTCCAAAATACTCTTCCCCCTTGCACCCTTTTACTTTTTTAAAAAACCCCTTTATTTTAACTTTTTTTCCCTTTTCTACTTTTTTTAATCATCATTCCACCACCCCTCCTTTTCCCCCCCGCACCCACTCGCCTGTAACCAAAAAAATTCAACACTTTTAACACTACTTTTTTTAAAATTCCCCCCAAACATTTTCACCCCCTTTCCCCACACCCCCCAACCCATCTATCCTCCAAAGGGTTTTTTTTATTTTACCCTAACTGCCTCCTTTTTTAGTTTATAAACCTTCACCTCTTTTTTACTTATGATTCTATTTTCCTTGTATCCCATCTCCCCTTTTTCTTTCCCCCTGTAGCTATAACAAAAAAGGGTCTGATATATCTTAGCCCCCTATAAACATTAAAAACCTGGGGAAAAATACTCAACAGTCTTTTTTCTACCAATACATGTCCAACAAAATACTGTCATTACGCCCTACACTATCTTTGTATATTATTTATCCTCTTTTCTTAAAAAGTATTACCTATAACCAAACCCCCTTTTTATACAAAGTTCAATTTAAAGGGCTCCCATTATCATTTTTTAAAACCCCCCACCCCAAACTTTCCTACTACCCCCCTCTGCATGTTTCCCACAGCATTTAGGTCCCTACCACAATTACTCTCTCATTTGGTTCAAAAGTTCCTATACATTCCTTAACATCTCCCAAAATCTCTCTCTCTCCTCTACACTCCTCTCTTCTCCAGGTGCATACACGCTATTATGACCCACTTTTCGCATCCGACCCTTATTTTAACCCAAATAACCCTTGAATTTACACATTTATATTCCCTTTTTTTCCTTCCATAACTGATCCTTCAACATTATTGCTACCCCTTCCTTAGCTCTAACTCCCCAGATACTCCTGACTTAATCCCATTTATTTCTCCCCACTGAAACTCGCCTACCCCCTTCAGCTTTGTGATAATAAAATATATTTTTGCTAATTTTACTGTAAAAACCTTAAGACTCCTATAACAATGGTCCATTTACGGATGCCTCATACAAACATCCCAAATTTTAGCAATAAATTAAAGACATCAATAACAAACAACCAAAGGAACAAGCACCACCTTCTTTTAGCCGGAGACTTCAACATCAACCTTGGTCTATCAGATGACTAGCCAGTAACTGATTTCATCAACAATATGATCAACACACTTCTCATACCAACAATAACTAAACCAACCAGGCTGACGGGAGACAAGTGCAACCATAATTGACCATATATGGACCAATATACTAGCCCCCTTAAATCAGGGATAATCACAGACAGCACTGTGACCACTACCCCACCTTCCTCTTACCAAACATTAGTAAACCGCCACTGGAATACAACAAAGTTTCTTTTAGAGTCCATGATGAGGCCTCAATAAGTAACTTCACAGCAGAGCTAGGGATGGTTGACTGGCCTACAGAATTCTCCAATCCCAATGGTATCGATGACTGGATAGACATATTTCTTAATAAATTACTTAAGACTATATAACAAACATTGTCCAATAAAAACGAAACAGATTACAAATAAACGGCTAGGTGCCCATGGCTAACTAACAGCATACTAAGATCCATTGATAAGAAACATCAATATGAAAAAGCAATATAGACAGGGCTTAATACACAAAGATATTATGAAACACTATGCATCAGTTCTCACCAAACTACAGTGGTCCCTCGGTTTGTGCATCTCCAAACTCGAACATTTATGTAAGTGTATTTTCGTAAGTGCTGTTCAAGTGTATTTTTGGGGGTCTGAAATAGACTAACCTACGTGACATTATTTCTTAAGGAAGTAAATTGTTTGGAATGGCACTTGAGCAGCATTCTGGAACAATTTTCGCGAAACCGAGGGACCACTGTAATAGGAAAGGCCAAGTGTTATGGGGGCTATAGGACCTAATGTGTATTGATGTATTTAAGTAGCAATTACTCAGGAATACCTAATTATACTGAATTGATCACAATTTTGCTTAATGAGGTCTTGAGGTCAGGCCACCCTTAAGACTTAAAAAGAAGCTGAATCAACCTGATTTTCTCAACATAATAGGTTATAGTATACACACACATACACACATTTAAATAAGTAGTTTATAAAGTTGTATTTCTCTTTGTAAAAAGTAAAAGGAGTATGAGAAAAACAAATTATTGTGGGTGCATGTGTAGAGTGTGCAAGGCGACAATCTGTTGTTTGTTTGGGTTGAGTATATGGGGGGTAGCCTGGATGGCTCTCACTCTCCAAGATGGCTTCATGATGGTAGAACCGGTGGTGACTTCTTGTATCTTTCTGGGCAGAATAGGTATGCCAGAGGTAGAGTTATACTCTAAAGTGAAGTAGCCATCATAACCTGTGATTTACAGTGTGTCAAAACACTGAGGGTAAAAGAAATGTTGAGGAAAAGAGTATTAATTGTGGCAGGTGGGCCATGTGGCTTGGAGATGCTAGTTACATGTTGTTATGATTAAGGCTTGTACTGTATATCCTGTATATATCTCTCTGAATATAGTACTATTTTTATAATAGTGGTTTATATAACCTTTTGAGAGGGATGGTGAAAGGTTTTAGAGACAGCCCAGCTAATCCTGAATGTAAGTATCACCCTAGACTATAAGACCTTACTGTTACTACCCTATGCTAGACCATGTAGTAGAACCATAACATCAGAGTAAAGGAAAATAACATAACACAAGCAATTGTACTACTCCAGCAGATTCACTGAAACAAGAAAAGATATAAAAAAGACCTGGAAAACACTCTCAGATTCTGGGCACCCACAACCTAAAAAAAACTACGTAGGGGTATTGTCCTAACTAAACCAAATGAAATGCAACTGCAGCCTATTGATACAGTTAACAAGATAACTGACTTCTTCTCAACCACAAGATCAAATCTTGCCAGTAAAGCCCAGGTACCAATGCACGAACAAATGATTACTTAGATGGGAATTTCCCAACCTCCATTCTTGCACCTACCGAGCCCACTGAAGTCACTACCTATCATTTGCTTTTTCTAAATCTATAATGCAACAAACAACTTCTTACCCTTATCTAATTATTGGTCACTTACATGCTTAGAAATGTCTAAATATACAATGTTTTAACCCTTGACTGTTTCAGTCGTATATATCGTCTTACGAGCCAATGTTTCGGACTTATTTAGATGCATAAATTCTAGCGGCCTCAAATCACACACACACACACACACACACACACACACACACAACAAGGGATGTACCAAGTGCTAGAGGGCATACACACAACTGAGGAGGAAGTGAAGCAGTTACTCAGTGACCTCGATACCTCAAAGGCGATGGGTCCGGACAATATCTCCCCGTGGGTTCTTCGGGAAGGAGCTGAGGTACTGAGTGTGCCACTTACCATAATATTCAACACATCCCTTGAAACTGGGCAGCTACCTGAGGTATGGAAGAAGGCCAACGTAGTCCCCTTTTTTAAAAAAGGAGACAGAAAAGAAGCACTAAACTATAGACCGGTGTCACTTACATGTATAGTGTGCAAAGTCCTGGAGAAAATCATCGGGAAAAAGAATGGTGGAACACCTTGAGCGGAACAGGATAATAAACACCAGACAGCACGGTTCCGGGAAGGCAAATCCTGTTTAACAAACCTCCTAGAGTTCTATGATAAAGTAACAGAGGTAAGGCAGGAGAGAGAAGGGTGCGTTGATTGCATTTTCCTGGACTGCAGGAAGGCCTTCGACACAGTTCCTCACATGAGATTAGTAAAGAAGTTGGAAGAACAAGCAGGTATAACAGGAAGGGCACTGGAATGGATCAGGGAATACCTCAAAGGGAGGCAACAACGGGTCATGGTGCGTGGTGAGGTATCACAGTGGGCGCCTGTGACGAGCGGTGTACCGCAGGGGTCAGTCCTAGGACCAGTGTTATTCCTGGTATATGTAAATGACATGGACGGGATAGACTCAGAAGTGTCTCTATTCGCGGATGATGTGAAAATAATGAGGAGAATAACATCGGAAGAGGACCAGGCAGGGCTGCAAACAGACCTGGACAAGCTCGACATCTGGTCTGCAGTTGGCTTCTCGAATTCAATCCCTCCAAATGCAAAGTCATGAGGATCGGAGAAGGGCAAAGAAGACCGCTGACAGAGTACAAGCTAGGCGGACAAAGGCTACAAACCTCGGCAAAGGAGAAAGACCTTGGAGTGAGTATAACGCCAACTCGTCTCCGGAGGCACACATCAACCAGATAACTGCGGCAGCATATGGGCGTCTGGCAAACCTTAGATTAGCGTTCCGTTACCTTAACAAGGAATCGTTCAAGACACTGTATACCGTATCGTCAGGCCCATACTAGAATATGCAGCACCAGTCTGGAACCCACACCTGGTCAAGCACGTAAGGAAACTAGAGAAAGTGCAAAGGTTTGCGACAAGGTTAGTTCCACAACTCAGGGGTCTGTCTTATGAAGAAAGATTGAGGAAATAGGACTAACAACACTGGAGGAAAGAAGGGTCAGAGGAGACATGATAACGACATACAAAATACTGCGGGAATTGACAAGGTAGATAGTGACAGGTTGTTTCAGAGAGGAACACAGAAACAAGGGGACACAACTGGAAGCTGAAGACTCAGATGAGTCAAAGGGATGTCAGGAAACATTTCTTCAGCCACAGAGTAGTCAGGAAGTGGAATGGACTAGAGAAAGATATAGTGGAGGCAGGAACCATACATAGTTTTAAGACAAGGTATGATAAAGCTCATGGAGCAGGGAGAGCAGAGACCCAGTGAGCAGACAGCGAAGGGCGGGGCCAGGAGCTGAGTCTCGACCCTGCAACCACAATTAGGTGAGTACAATTAGGTGAGTACACAACAGCTTGGAGCTTTGAAGGGGTTAATTGCAGTTGATGGAAAGTGTCCAGTCATTATATATCCCGGACCTTGTCGTAGTGGTCCAGTAGTTGGGACAGACAAGAGCGACCTGCTCTAAACCCATGCTGCCCTGGGTTGTGCAATTGATGGGTATCAAGATGAGTGGCAATCTTGCTTCTTAGAACCCTTTCAAAAAAATTATTTTTATAGGTAGTAGAAGTAAAGGAAGGAAGAAAGGAAGGAAGAGATGAGAGGAAGGAAGGGAAATATGTAAGAAAGGAAGGCAGAAAGGAAGGAAGGAATGAAGGAAGAAAGGAAGGTAGGTATGAAGCAAAGGGGAGGTTGTGGGGAAGAAGACATGGGTCCCCTTTTGGGTTGACAGGTTGACAGGCAGTGTGGGTGGTGAGTAATGGTATAATATGTCATTTTGACAGCTGCCTTACCCTGACTCAGCAAATTTAGATATCCACACACACACACACACACACACACACAACTTGGAGCTTTGAAGTGCTAATTGCAGTTGATGGAAAGTGTCCAGTCATTATATATCCAGGACCTTGTCGAGTGGTCAGTAGTTGGGACAGACAAGAGCGACCTGCTCAAACCCATGCTGCCCTAGGTTATGCAATTGATGGGTATCATGATGAGTAGCGATCTTGCTTCTTAGAACCCTTTCAAAAATTTTTATTTTATAGGTATAGGTTGGGGAGTCAAACCACCCAGGAGGTACTACCGTCCTGCCAAGTGAGTGTAAAAGAAAGCCTGTATTTGTTTTACATGATGGTGGATTGCTGGTGTCTTTTTCTGTCTCATAAACATGAAGATTTCAGGTACGTCTTGCTACTTCTACTTACACTTAGGTCACGCTTCGAAACATGTACACGTTTATGTATACACACTCATCTGAGTTTCTTTGATTTTATCTTAATAATTCTTGTTCTTATTGCTTTTCCTTTCATATCCATGGGGAAGTGGAATAAGAATCTTTCCTCCGTAAGCCATGCGTGTTGTAAAATCAACTAAAATGCGGGAACAATGGGCTGTAACCCCTTTTCCTGTATAGCTTATTAAAAAGAAAAAGAAGAAAACCGTCAAAGTGGGATGTTTGAATGTGCGTGGATGTTGTGCGAATGATAAGAAAGATGATTGTAGATGTTATGAATGAAAAGAAGCTGGATGTCCTGGCTTTAAGTGAGACAAAGCTGAAGGGGTAGGAGAGTTTCAGTGGGGAGAAATAAATGGGATTAGGTCAGGGGTTTCAAATAGAGTTAGAGCTAAAGAAGGAGTGGCAATAATGTTGAATAATCAGTTATGGCAGGTAAGAGGAATATAAATGTATAAATTCAAGGATTATGTGGAGTAAAATAAAGGTTGGATGTGAAAAGTGGGTTTATGCACCTGGAGAAGAGAGAAGTGTAGAGGAGAGAGAGAGATTTTGGGAAATGCTGAGTGAGTGTGTGGGAATTTTGAACCAAGTGAGGGAGTAATTGTGGTTGGGGATCTTAATGCTAAAGTAGGTAAAAATGTTGTGGAGGGAGTAGTAGGTAAATTTGGGGTCCCAGGGGTAAATGTATATGGGGAACCATTAATTGAGCTATGTGTAGAAAGAGAGTTTGGTAATAAGTAATACATATTTTATGAAAAAGAGGATAAATAAATATACAAGATATGATATAGCACGTAGGGAAATTAGTTTGTTGGATTATGTATCTGTGGATAAAAGGTTGATGGGTAGGCTTCAGGATGTACATGTTTATAGAGGGCAACGGATATATCGGATCATTATTTGGTTGTAGCTACAGTTAGAGTAAAAGGTAGATGGGACAAAAAGAAAATGGCAACAGCAAGTAAGAGAGAGGTAAAAGTGTATAAACTAAGGGAGGAGGAGAGTTAGGGTGAGATATAAGCAAATATTGGCAGAAAGGTGGGCTAGTGCAAGTATGAGTAATGGGGGTTGAAGAGAGTTGGGATAGTTTAAAAATGCAGTATTAGAATGTGGGGCAGAAGTTTGTGGCTATAGGAGGGTGGGTGCAGGAGGAAAGAGGATGGTGGAATGAAGTAAGGGTGTGATAAAGAAAAAAGGTAGCTTATGAGAGGTTTTTACAAAACAGAAGTGTTAATAGAAGAGCAGAGTATATGGAGAGTAAAAGAAAGGTGAAGAGAGTGGTGAGAGAGTGCAAAGAAGAGCAGATGAAAGAATGGGAGAGGCTCTGTCAAGAAATTTTGCTGAAAACAAGCAAAAATTTTGGAGTAAGATAAACAAGGTAAGAAAGCCTAGGGAACGAATGGATTTGTCAGTTAAAAAACAGAGTAGGGAGTTAGTAGATGGGGAGCTGGAGGTATTGGTTAGATGGCGAGAATATTTTGAGGAACTTTTAAATGTCGATGAAAAAGGGAGGCGGTAATTTCATGTACTGGCAGGGAGGTACAACATCGTTTAGGAGTGAAGAAGAGCAGGATGTGAGTGGGGGAGGTGCGTGAGGCATTACGTAGAATGAAAGGGGTAAAGCAGCTGGATCTGACGGGATCATGACAGAAATGTTAAAAGCAGTAGATGATATAGTGCTGGAGTGGTTGGTATTTTTGTTTAATAAATGTATGAAAGAGGGAAGGTACCTAAGGATTGGCAAAGAGCATGTATAGTTCCTTTATATAAAGGGAAGGATAGAAGAGAGTGTAAAAATTATAGGGGAATAAGTTTACTGAGTTGCGTGTCGTAGAGCGACTAAAATGCCGGGTGCAAGGGGCTAGTAACCCCTTCTCCTGTATTATTACTAAATGTAAAAGGAGAAACTTTCGTTTTTCTTTTGGGCCACCCTCTTCGGTGGGAAACTGCCGACGTGTTGAAAGAAAGAAAGGAAGAAGTTTACTGAGTATACCAGGTAAAGTGTATGGCAGGGTTATTATTGAAAGAATTAGAGATAAGACAGAGAGTAGGATTGCAGATGAGCAATTAGGCTTTAGAGTGGGTAGGGGATGTGTAGATCAAGTGTTTACAGTGAAGCATATATGTGAACAGTATTTAGATAAAGGTAGAGAAGTTTTCATTGCATTTATGGATTTAGAAAAGGGATATGATAGAGTGGATAGGGGAGCAATGTGGCAAATGTTGCAAGTGTATGGAATAGGTAGTAAGTTACTGAAGGCTGTAAAGAGTTTTTATGAGGATAGTGAGGCTCAGGTTAGGGTGTGTAGGAGAGAGGAGATTACTTCCCGGTAAAGTAGGTCTTAGACAGGGATGTGTAATGTCACCATGGTTGTTTAATACATTTATAGAAGGGTTGTAAAATAAGTAAATGCTAGGGTGTTGGGGAGAGGGTGGGATTAAATTATGGGGAATTAAATGCAAAATGGGAGTTGACACAGTTACTTTTTGCTGATGATACTGTGCTTATGGGAGATTCTAAAGAAAAGTTGCAAAGGTTAGTGAACAAGTTTGGGAGAGTGTGTAAAGGTAGAAAGTTGAAAGTGAACATAGATAAAGTAAGGTGATGAGGGTATCAAACGATTTAAATAAAGAAAAATTGGATATCACATTGGAGAGAGGGATTATGGAAGAAGTAAATGTTTTCAGATATTTGGGAGTTGACGTGTCAGCGGATGGGTTTATGAAGGATGAAGTTAACCATAGAATTGAGGTATCTGTGGAGACAAAACGTTATCCATGGAGCAAAGAAGGGAAATGTACGAAAGTATAGTGGTACCAACACTCTTATATGGGTGTGAAGCATGGGTTGCAAATGTTGCAGCGAGGAGGAGGCTGGAGGCAGTGGAGATGTCCTGTCTAAGGGCAATGTGTGGTGTAAATATTATGCAGAAAATTCTGAATGTGGAAATTAGGAGAAGGTGTGGAGTTACTCAAAGTATTTGTCAGAGGGCTGAAGAGGTTGTTGAGATGGTTTGGTCATTTAGAAGGGAATGGATCAAAGTAGAATGACTTGGACGTATAAATCTGTAGGGAAGGAACGGGGTGGGGTCGTCCTAGAAAAGGTTGGAGGGGGGGGGAAAAAAGGAGGTTTTGTGGGTGAGGGCTTGGACTTCCAGCAAGCATGTGTGAATGGAGACAAATGGTTTTTTGGGGCATGACGATCTGTTGGAGTGTGAGCAGGGTAACATTTTGTGAAGGGATTCAGGAAACCAGTTAATTTATTTAGTTGGACTTGAGTCCAAATGGGAAGTACAATGCCTGCGCTTTAAAGGAGGGTCTGGGATAGTGACAGCTGGGAGGGACTATTCTCAGCTGTCGATCTGACGCCTCTGCAAAGACAGTATTATGTATGAGTGTGGTGAAAGTGTTGAATATGATGAAAGTATTTTCTTTTGGGGATATTCTTTCTTTTTGGGTCACCCTGCCTCGGTGGGAGGCGGCCGACTTTTGAAAAAAAAAAAAAAATATACAGTAGAACGTCATTTAGCACGAGATTATGTTGCACGTTACAGGTATTGCACGATTTAAGATTTGCGACACATTATCATCTTACGACGTAAGGATATTACACGGTTCGGCAGGAGGGAAAAATTTTGAGGCGCGGTCGCCCACGGTGGGTTAAACCATTGAGTCAGTGGGGGGCCTACAAGGTGGCTTTAGCCACATCAAGTGTTTTAATGCTGCGAGACAAGTGTTTTCTGGAAGAAAATGCCAACACGAACTTATATCAGTCAGCAGAGAAAAGTGCCCCAGGCTTCAAGACAGCAGGATCGCTTCACCTTGCTCCTTTTCGGTAATGCATCAGGTGATTTCAAGTGTACCATGATTATTTACTGCCTAAGAATTCTCATGCTTTGAGGAAAAGGGAATTTGTTTTTCCTTCCTGCAAACTGTAAGTTTATTCAGATACACGGGGCCAGGAGCTGAGTCTCGACCCCTGCAACCACAATTAGGTGAGTACAGTTACATACATTATCATACATAGCAGCATATGTGTAGAGAACCTAGGATAACCCAAAAAAGTCAATGGAAATACTAAGTCACTCTCACTTTTTGGGTTATCCTAGGTTCTCTACTCCATGTATGATAATTTAAACGATCTGGTATACCGAATAAACTTACTTACAGTTTTAAGGAAAAAAA
>WNWK01052801.1:0-12064 GCA_009830355.1 Cherax destructor
TTTTGCTTTTTTTTCCCATAAATTTCAATTGCAAAATTTTATTTAAAATGTGAAAATCTAATATTTTAGCTGAAAAATATTTTTTGAAAAACACTAAACCCTTTTTAAATAAATATGCAATAAAATACGATTTTGACATTTTCTGAGCTTTTTAATGTTTATTATTTTTAAATAATAAAAATATTCTATAAAAAAATTGATTTTTATAATTTTAATTTTTTAAAAATGAAAATTAAAAATATTCAAAATGCTATAAAGAACATTTTAATTAACATTAGGTTTTCTGAAACTATTTTTAATAAATATACTATATAACTTTAAAAGAAAATCAAAAATTTTTCTTTTCCAAAATTTAATTCAGAAATTTATTTAAAGTGTAAAATCAAAATTTAGTAAAAAGTTTTGAAACCCAAACCTCTAAAAGTCGAAATATGCAATAAAATGATTTTACAATTTTCTAGTTTTTGTTTCGTATTTTCAAAATATGAAATTTTATAAAAATTGATTTTTTAGATTTTTAAAGTTTTAAAAAATTAAAAATTAATAATATTCAAATTATAAACGTTTTATTGCATTTTTGATTAGCATTTCAGGTTTTTGTTTTTTTAGTAAAATATACATAAACTCAAAAAATCATAAAATTTGCTTACTTTCCATAAATTTCATGCTGAATTTATTAAAATTAAAACTAATATTTCAAAAAGTTTAAAAAACCAAAACCCTAAAAGTCAAATATGCAAAAAAGTTTTAGCAATTTTTGATTTTTAATTTCATTATTTTAAAAAATTAAAATTTAAAAATATTGTTTTATAATTTTTATTTTAAAATTAAAAATTAATAAATATTAAAATGCAAAACTGATTTATTGCTTTTTGAGATTAAAAGGGTTTTCAAGGATTTTGAAAATATTTTTGATAAAAACCTATATAACTTAAAAAAAATCAAAAATTTTCTTACTTTTCCCAAATTTATGCGTGAAATTTTTAAAGGAAAAAATGAGTTTAAAAGCCTAAACCCCTAAAACGTAAATATGCAATAAAATACGTTAACATTTTCTGATTTTTACATTATTTTGAAATTATGAATATTCTATAAAATATTATTTATAGATTTTAATGGATTTTAAAATATGTAAATAATTAATAAATATTAAAATGCTATAAAACGTTTTATGCATTTTTAATTGGCATTTTCAAGTTTCAAAATTTTTTAGATAAAATATACATAAGTAACTCCTAAAAAAACTAAAATTTCTACTTTTCCATAAATTTAATTGCAGTAGAAATTTATTTAAAAGTGTGAACAAATTTTCTGAAAATGAGTTTTGCAAAAAACTCAAACCGCTCTAAACGGAAATGATAAAATCGATTTTGTTTTTCTGAGCTTTTTAAAGTTTATTATTTTCAAATAATATGAATATTCTATAAAATATTATTTAGATTTTTATGGATTTTTAAAAATATAAAAAATAAATTAAAATTCTATTAAAAGTGTGAAAATCTAAGTATTTTAATAAAAATGAGTTTTTCCAGAAAAGCACTCAAACCGCTCTAAAACGTCGAAATATGCAATAAAATACGATTTTAGCACATTTTTCTGAGTTTTTTTAAAGTTTCATGTATATTTCGAAAATAATATGAAATATTCTATAAAAATATTGATTTTATAGATTTTTAATGGGATTTTTAAAAAAATGTAAATAATTAATAAATATTCAAAAATGCTATAAAAATTGATTTTTGCTTTTTGACGATTTAAGGCATTTTCAAGGATTTTTGAAAATTTTTTTTTTAGATAAAATATACCATAGTAAGCTTCCTTAAAAGAAAATAAAAAAATTTTGCTTACTTTTCCCATAAATTTCAATGCAGTAGAAATTTATTTTAAAAATGTGAAAATTGAAGGTTTTTTGCCAGAAAAGCACTAAACCGTTTAAAACGCCCAAATATGCAATAAAATACGATTTTAGCACATTTTTCTGAGCTTTTTTAAAGTTTCATGTATTTTTCGAAAATAATTTTGAAATATTCTATAAAAAAATTGATTTTTATAGATTTTTAATGGATTTTTTAAAAAAATGTAAATAATTAATAAATATTCAAAAAAGCTATAAAACTTAAATTTTTTTGCATTTTGACGATTTAAGGCATTTTCAAGGATTTTCTGAAAAATTTTTTTTAGATAAAATATACCTATAAGTAAGCTTCCTAAAAGAAAATCATAAAATTTTGCTTACTTTTCCATAAATTTCAATTGCAGTAGAAATTCTATTTAAAAGTTAAAATCTAAGTATTTTAGCTGAAAAAAGAGTTTTGCCAGAAAACACTAAACCGCTCTAAAACGCCCAAATATGCAATAAAATACGATTTTGCACATTTTCTGAGCTTTTTAATGTTTCATTTTTTTTCGAAAATAATATGAAATATTCTATAAAAAAATTTATTTTTATAGATTTTTAATGGGATTTTTAAAAAATATGTAAATAATTAATAAATATTAAAAAATGCTATAAAACTTGATTTTTCTGCATTTTTTGAGATTTAAGGCATTTTCAAAAGGGTTTTCTGAAAAATATTTTTTAGATAAAATATACCTATAAGTAAGCTTCCTAAAAAAAATCATAAAATTTTGCTTACTTTTCCCATAAACAATTGCAGTGAAATTCTATTTAAAGTGTGAAAATCTAAGTATTTTAGCTGAAAAATGAGTTTCCAGAAAAGCATCAAACCACTTAAAACGTCAAATATGCAATAAAATACGATTTTTCCCCATTTTTCTGAGCTTTTTAATGTTTCATTATTTTTCGATAATAATATGAAAATTCTATAAAAATATTTATTTTTTTAGATTTTTAATTGGTTTTTTTAAAAAAATTAAATAATTAATAAATTTAAAAAAAGCTATAAAACTTGATTTTATTGCATTTTTGACGATTAATATTTTCAGTTTTCTGAAAACTATTTTTTTAATAAAATATACCTATGACTAAGCTTCTCAAAAAAAATCATAAAATTTTGTTCTTTTCCCCTAAATTTCAATTGCATGAAATTTACTTAAAAGTGTGAAAATATAAGTATTTTAGCTGAAAAATGAGTTTTGCCAGAAAAGCACTCAAACCGCTCTAAAACGTCGAAATATGCAATAAAATACGATTTTAGCACATTTTTCTGAGCTTTTTAATGTTTCATGAAAATAATATGAAATATTATATAAAAATATTGATTTTTATAGATTTTTAATGGGATTTTTTAAAAATATGTAAATAATTAATAAATATTCAAAAATGCTATAAAACTTGATTTTATTGCATTTTTGACGATTTAAGACATTTTCAAGGATTTTCTGAAAACTATTTTTAGATAAAATATACCTATAAGTAAGCTTCCTAAAAGAAAATCATAAAATTTTGCTTACTTTTCCCATAAATTTCAATTGCAGTAGAAATTCTATTTAAAGTGTGAAAATCTAAGATTTTATGAAAATGAGTTTGCCAGAAAAGCACTCAAACCGCTCTAAAACGTCGAAATATGCAATAAAATACGTTTTTAGCACATTTTTCTGATTATTTTAATGTTTCATGTATATTTCGAAAATAATATGAAATATTCTATAAAAATATTGATTTTTATAGATTTTTAATGGGATTTTTTAAAAATATGTAAATAATTAATAAATATTCAAAAATGCTATAAAACTTGATTTTATTGCATTTTTTGACGATTTAAGGCATTTTCAAGGATTTTGTGAAAACTATTTTTTAGATAAAATATACCTATATAAGCTTCTCAAAAGAAAATCATAAAATTTTGCTTACTTTTCCCATAAATTTCAATTGCAGTAGAAATTCTATTTAAAAGTGTGAAAATCAATTATTTTAGCTAAAAATGAGTTTTGCCAGAAAAGCACTCAAACCGCTCTAAAACGTCGAAATATGCAATAAAATACGATTTTAGCACATTTTTCTGAGCTTTTTAATGTTTCATGTATATTTCGAAATTATATGAAATATTCTATAAAATATTGATTTTATAGATTTTTAATGATTTTTTAAAATATGTAAATAATTAAAATATTAAAAATGCTATAAAACTTGATTTTATTGCATTTTTGACGATTTAAGGCATTTTCAAGGATTTTCTAAAAACTATTTTTAGATAAAATATACCTATAAGTAAGCTTCCTAAAAGAAAATCATAAAATTTTGCTTACTTTTCCATAAATTTCAATTGCAGTAGAAATTCTATTTAAAAGTTGAAAATCAAGATTTTGAAAATGAGTTTTCCAGAAAAGCACTCAAACCGCTCTAAAACGTGAAATATGCAATAAAATCGATTTTAGCACATTTTTCTGAGTTTTTAATGTTTCATGTATTTTTCGAAAATATATGAAATATTCTATAAAAATATTGATTTTTATAGATTTTTAATGGGATTTTTAAAAATATGTAAATAATTAATAAATATTCAAAAATGCTATAAACTTGATTTTATTGCATTTTTGACGATTTAAGGCATTTTCAAGGATTTTCTGAAAAACTATTTTTTAGATAAAATATACCTATAAGTAAGCTTCCTAAAGAAAATCATAAAATTTTGCTTACTTTTCCCATAAATTTCAATTGCAGTAGAAATTCTATTTAAAAGTGTGAAAATCTAGTATTTTGTAAAATGTTTTGCAGAAAAGCACTCAAACCGCTTAAAACGTCGAAATATGCATAAAATACGATTTTAGCACATTTTTCTGAGCTTTTAATGTTTCATATTTTCGAAAATATATGAAATATTCTATAAAATATTATTTTTATAGATTTTTAATGGATTTTTAAAAATATGTAAATAATTAATAAATATTAAAAATGCTATAAACTGATTTTATTGCATTTTTTGACGATTTAAGCATTTTCAAGATTTTCTGAAACTATTTTTAGATAAAATATACCTATAAGTAAGCTTCCTAAAAGAAAATCATAAAATTTTGCTTACTTTTCCCATAAATTTCAATTGCAGTAGAAATTTATTTAAAAGTGTGAAAATCTAAGTATTTTAGTAAAAATGAGTTTTGCAGAAAAGCACTCAAACCGCTCTAAAAAGTCGAAATATGCAATAAAATACGATTTTAGCACATTTTTCTGAGCTTTTAATGTTTCATGTATTTTCGAAAATAATATGAAATATTCTATAAAATATTGATTTTCATAGATTTTTAATGGGATTTTTAAAAATATGTAAATAATTAATAAATATTCAAAAATGCTATAAAACTTGATTTTATTGCATTTTTTGACGATTTAAGGCATTTTCAAGGATTTTCTGAAAATATTTTTTAGATAAAATATACCTATAAGTAAGCTTCCTAAAGAAAATCATAAAATTTTGCTTACTTTTCCCATAAATTTCAATTGCAGTAGAAATTCTATTTAAAAGTGTGAAAATCTAAGTATTTTAGCTGAAAATGAGTTTTGCCAGAAAGCTCAAACCGCTCTAAAACGTCGAAATATGCAATAAAATACGATTTTAGCACATTTTCTGAGCTTTTAATGTTTCATGTATTTTCGAAAATAATATGAAATATTCTATAAAAATATTGATTTTATAGATTTTTAATGGATTTTTAAAAATATGTAAATAATTAATAAATATTAAAAAATGCTATAAAACTTGATTTTATTGCATTTTTGACATTTAAGGATTTTCAAGGATTTTCTGAAAACTATTTTTAGATAAAATATACCTATAAGTAAGCTTCCTAAAAAAAATCATAAAATTTTGCTTACTTTTCCATAAATTTCAATTGCAGTAGAAATTCTATTTAAAAGTGTGAAAATCTAAGTATTTTAGTAAAATGAGTTTTGCCAGAAAAGCACTCAAACCGCTCTAAAACGTCGAAATATGCAATAAAATACGATTTTAGCACATTTTTCTGAGCTTTTTAATGTTTCATGTATTTTCGAAAATAATATGAAATATTCTATAAAAATATTATTTTTATAGATTTTTAATGGATTTTTAAAAATATGTAAATAATTAATAAATATTAAAAATGCTATAAAACTTGATTTTATTGCATTTTTGACGATTTAAGGCATTTTCAAGGATTTTCTGAAAAACTATTTTTAGATAAAATATACCTATAAGTAAGCTTCCTAAAAGAAAATCATAAAATTTTGCTTACTTTTCCATAAATTTCAATTGCAGTAGAAATTCTATTTAAAAGTGTGAAAATCTAAGTATTTTAGCTGAAAATGAGTTTTGCCAGAAAAGCACTAAACCGCTCTAAACGTCGAAATATGCAATAAAATACGATTTTAGACATTTTCTGAGTTTTTAATGTTTCATGTATTTTCGAAAATAATATGAAATATTCTATAAAAATATTGATTTTTATAGATTTTTAATGGATTTTTTAAAAATATGTAAATAATTAATAAATATTCAAAAATGCTATAAAACTTGATTTTTTTGACGATTTATGGCATTTTCAAGGATTTTCTGAAAACTATTTTTTTAGATAAAATATACCTATAAATAAGCTTCCTAAAAGAAAATCATAAAATTTTGCTTATTCCATAATTTCAATTGCAGTAGAAATTTATTTAAATGTGAAAATGAAATATTTTAAGGTGAAAAATGAGTTTTGCCAGAAAAGCACTCAAACCGCTCTAAAACGTCGAAATATGCAATAAAATACGATTTTAGCACATTTTTCTGAGCTTTTAATGTTTCATGTATTTTCGAAAATAATATGAAATATTCTATAAAATATTGATTTTTATAGATTTTTAATGGGATTTTTAAAATATGTAAATAATTAATAAATATTAAAAATGCTATAAAACTTGATTTTATTGCATTTTTGACGATTTAAGGCATTTTCAAGGATTTTCTGAAAAACTATTTTTTAGATAAAATATACCTATAAGTAAGCTTCCTAAAAGAAAATCATAAAATTTTGCTTACTTTTCCCATAAATTTCAATTGCAGTAGAAATTCTATTTAAAAGTGTGAAAATCTAAGTATTTTAGCTGAAAAATGAGTTTTGCAGAAAGCATCAAACCGCTCTAAAACGTCGAAATATGCAATAAAATACGATTTTAGCACATTTTCTGAGCTTTTAATGTTTCATGTATTTTCGAAAATAATATGAAATATTCTATAAAAATATTGATTTTTATAGATTTTTAATGGATTTTTAAAAATATGTAAATAATTAATAAATATTAAAAATGCTATAAAACTATTTTATTGCATTTTTGACGATTTAAGAGCATTTTCAAGGTTTTCTGAAAACTATTTTTAGATAAAATATACCTATGAGTAAGCTTCTAAAAGAAAATCATAAAATTTTGCTTACTTTTCCATAAATTTCAATTGCAGTAGAAATTCTATTTAAAAGTGTGAAAATCTAAGTATTTTAGTAAAAATGAGTTTTGCAGAAAAGCCTCAAACGCTCTAAAACGTCGAAATATGCAATAAAATACGATTTTAGCACATTTTCTAGAGCTTTTAATGTTTCATGTATTTTCGAAAATAATATGAAATATTCTATAAAAATATTGATTTTTATAGATTTTTAATGGGATTTTTAAAAATATGTAAATAATTAATAAATATTCAAAAATGCTATAAAACTTGATTTTATTGCATTTTTGACGATTTTAAGAGCATTTTCAAGGATTTTCTGAAAAACTATTTTTTAGATAAAATATACCTATAAGTAACTTCCTAAAGAAAATCATAAAATTTTGCTTACTTTTCCCATAAATTTCAATTGCAGTAGAAATTCTATTTAAAGTGTGAAAATCTAAGTATTTTAGCTAAAAATGAGTTTTGCAGAAAAGCACTCAAACCGCTCTAAAACGTCGAAATATGCAATAAAATACGATTTTAGCACATTTTCTGATTTCGAAAATATATGAAATATTCTATAAAATATTATTTTATAGATTTTAATGGGATTTAAAATATGTAAATAATTAATAAATATTCAAAAATGCTATAAACTGATTTATTGCTTTTTGACGATTTAAGGCATTTTCAAGGATTTTCTGAAAACTATTTTTAGATAAAATATACCTATAGTAAGCTTCTAAGAAAATCATAAATTTGCTTACTTTTCCCATAAATTTCAATTGCAGTAGAAATTTATTTAAAAGTGTGAAAATCTAAGTATTTTAGTAAAAAATGAGTTTTGCCAAAAGCATCAAACCCTCTAAAACGTCGAAATAGCATAAAATCGATTTTGCACATTTTCTACTTTAATGTTTCAGTATTTTCGAAAATAATATGAAATATTCTATAAAAATATTATTTTTATAGATTTTAATGGGATTTTTAAAATATGTAAATAATTAATAAATATTAAAATGCTATAAAACTTGATTTTATTGCTTTTGACATTAAGGCATTTCAAGGATTTTCTGAAAAATTTTTTAGATAAAATATACCTATAAGTAAGCTTCCTAAAGAAATCATAAAATTTACTTTTCCTAATTTCATTGAGTGAAATCTATTTTAGGTGAAATGAGTTAGAAAGCATAAACCGCTAAAATCAATACAATAAAATACATTAGCACTTTTCTGAGCTTTTTAATGTTTCGATTTTGAATATATAAATATCTAAAAATATTGATTTTTATAGATTTTTAATGATTTTTAAAATATGTAAATAATTAATAAATATTCAAAATGCTATAAACTTGATTTTTTTATAGATTTTAATGGGATTTTTAAAATATGTAAATAATTAATAAATATAAAATGCTAAAACTTATTTTTTATTTTTGACGATTTAAGGCATTTTCAAGATTTTCTGAAAAACTATTTTTAATAAAATATACTATAGTAAGCTTCTAAAAAAATCATAAAATTTTCTTATTTCCATAATTTAATTAGTAAAATTTTTTAAAAGTGTAAATTAAATTTAGTAAAAATGAGTTTTGCAGAAAAGCATCAAACCGCTCTAAAACGTAAATATGCAATAAAATACATTTTACACTTTTTCAGTTTTAATTTTCAGTATTTTTCAAATATATAAAATATTTTTAAATTTTAATTTTTAAATTTAAATAATATAATATTAAAAATGTTAAACTTGATTTATTGCATTTTGACGAAAGCATTCAGATTTCTAAAACTATTTTAATAAAATATACTTAGAACTTAAGAAATATAATTTCTTATTTCCATAAATTTAATTTGAAATTTATTTAAAAGTGTGAAAATGATTTCAAAAAGCATAAACCGCTTAACGCAAATATGAATAACGATTTTAGCATTTTCTGAGCTTTTAATGTTTCATGTATTTTGAAATATTATGAAATTTATAAAATTTGATTTTTATAGATTTTAATGGATTTAAAAATATGTAAAAATAATAAATATTCAAAAGCATAAAACTGTTTTATTGCATTTGACATTTGGCATTTTAGATTTTCTGAACTATTTTCAGTATAAAATAATATAAATATTCTATAAAAATATTATTTTTTGATTATGTTTTAAAAATTTAAAATTATAAATTATTAAAATGTATAAAACTGATTTTATTGCATTTTGAGATTAAGAAGCATCTCAAGATTTTCTAAAACATTAGATAAAATATACCTTAATATTTCTAAAAAAAATCATAAATTTTCAATTTTCATAAATTTCAATTATAGAAATTTATTTAAAAGTTGATTTTAAAATTGAATAATAATATTAAAGCATAAAACTGATTTAAAGTCTTAATTAAAATTTTTAGAATTTTCTGACTTTTTTAGTAAAATTATTAGAAATATAAAGAAAATCTATAAAATTTTATTTTATAATTTTAATGGGATTTTAAAAATTGTAATAATATAAAATTAAAATGCTATAAAACTTGATTTTATTGCATTTTGACATTAAGCTTTTAAAGGATTTTTGAAAACTATTTGATTTAAAATTCTTAGTAATTTCAAGAATTCATAAAATTGTATTTCCATAAATTTATTGTAAATTTTATTTAAAAGTTGAAAATCTAAGTATTTATAAAAATTTAAATGCTAAAAACACTTATACCGCTTTTAACGATTAAAATCATAAATTTTTAAACATTTTTTCTGATTTTAATTTTCATGTAATTTCAAAAATTGAAAATCATAAAAATATTATTTTTATAATTTTTAATGATTTAAAATATTAAAATTTAAAATTCAAAAATGTATAAAACTGATTTTTTGCATTAGACATTAAGCTTTAAAAGGTTTTCGAAAATATTTAGATAAAATATACCATTTTTAAGCTTCTAAAGATCATAAAATTTTCTAAATTTCATATCAAATTAATTGATTAAATTTTTAATGATTTTAAAATAGTATTAATTAAAATATTTCAGAAAAGCATAAACTTTAAAACTCAAATATGCATAAAAGCATTTTACAATTTTTCTAATTTTTAATGTTTCATGTATTTTCGAAAATAATATGAAATATTCTATAAAAATATTGATTTTTATAGATTTTTAATGGGATTTTTAAAAATATGTAAATAATTAATAAATATTCAAAATGCTATAAAACTTGATTTTATTGCATTTTTGACGATTTAAGGCATTTTCAAGGATTTTCTGAAAAACTATTTTTTAGATAAAATATACTATAGTAAGCTTCCTAAAAGAAAATCATAAAATTTTGCTTACTTTTCCCATAAATTTCAATTGCAGTAGAAATTCTATTTAAAAGTGTGAAAATCTAAGTATTTTAGCTGAAAATGAGTTTTGCCAGAAAAGCACTCAAACCGCTCTAAAACGTCGAAATATGCAATAAAATACGATTTTAGCACATTTTTCTGAGCTTTTTAATGTTTCATGTATTTTTCGAAAATAATATGAAATATTCTATAAAATATTGATTTTTATAGATTTTTAATGGGATTTTTTAAAAATATGTAAATAATTAATAAATATTAAAATGCTATAAAACTTGATTTTATTGCATTTTTTGACGATTTAAGGCATTTTCAAGGATTTTCTGAAAACTATTTTTTTAGATAAAATATACCTATAAGTAAGCTTCCTAAAAGAAAATCATAAAATTTTGCTTACTTTTCCCATAAATTTCAATTGCAGTAGAAATTCTATTTAAAAGTGTGAAAATCTAAGTATTTTAGGTGAAAAATGAGTTTTGCCAGAAAAGCACTCAAACCGCTCTAAAACGTCGAAATATGCAATAAAATGCGATTTTAGCACATTTTTCTAAGCTTTTTAATGTTTCATGTATATTTCGAAAATAATATGAAATATTCTATAAAAATATTGATTTTTATAGATTTTTAATGGGATTTTTTAAAAATATTAAATAATTAATAATTATTCAAAATGCTATAAAACTTGATTTTATTGCATTTTTGACGATTTAAAAGGGATTTTCAAGGATTTTCTGAAAAACTTTTTTTTAGATAAAATATACCTATAAGTAAGCTTCCTAAAAGAAAATCATAAAATTTTGCTTACTTTTCCCATAAATTTCAATTGCAGTAGAAATTCTATTTAAAAAGTTTGAAAAATGAGTTTTAGAAAAGCACCAAACCGCTCTAAAACGTCGAAATATGCAATAAAATACGATTTTCCAAATTTTCTGAACTTTTAATTTTCTGTATATTTCGAAAAAAAATGAAATATTCTATAAAAATATTATTTTATAGATTTTTAATGGATTTTTAAAAATATGTAAATAATTAATAAATATTAAAAAAAGTATAAAACTTGATTTTTTGCATTTTTTACGATTAAAAGGGATTTTCAAGGATTTTTAAAAAATATTTTTAGATAAAATATACTAAAGGGAACTTTAAAAAAAAAATAAAAAAATTTTTCTTACTTTTCCCCAAAAATTTTAATTGCAGTAAAATTCTATTTAAAGTTGAAAAAAAATGAAAAAATTTTTCCAGAAAAGCACTCAAACCGCTCTAAAAGTCAAATATGCAATAAAAAAGATTTTAGCACATTTTTCAACTTTTTAATGTTTCATGTATTTTGAAAATAATATGAAATATTCTTAAAAAAATTGATTTTTTAAAAGATTTTTTTAAAGGGATTTTTTTAA
>WNWK01052802.1:0-12064 GCA_009830355.1 Cherax destructor
CCGTCTTTAGGCCCCTCTTATATTACTCTTGTTTCTATTTTTTTTTTTATTAAATAAAAAATAGGTTCCGTTATCAGATATTGCATTATTGTAAAAATAGTATAAAAAATTCAGTGCACTTGTGAAAGAATATTAGACTGCCAATTATTTTATTGGACGCTGGCGGATTTGTTTACTTTGAACATTTGAAAAAAATGGAAATTTCCCTACTTTGAGCTCAATTTAAAGGCATTTTCATCATGAAACTAATAAAAATCATCTATATTTTTGTAGTATGTTTTCCATTCTATCAAATAAAACCATAAAAAAAAGAATACAACCATAAATACTATACGAAAATACACCTCAAAGACGGCGTTTTAATAAAAAAAACATGGTCGGAGTTTTTTTCTCATTATCCCTGCGTGCTGCAGGTTTTTTATACAGCGCACACTGACCACACAGCCCCATTCTCTCATTTGTGGGCCTACCAGCTTTCCCCCCTTTGATTTGAACCGCTAAAATTTTTGGAGTATATACGCCCAAACAGTGGCTCGTGGGGACTATATAAGGGCCGAAATAGTAAAAGGGTTAAAGCAGTTAAGTTCAGTGACAAAGTGTAGAAATTTAAAGAGATAGAAAAATGAAAAAAACGAAATAAACCCTGACAGTATAAGCCGCTCTGCCTATCTTCTCAAGGTATGTAAAGGTGATGTACCCATTTCATTTCTACATTATAGTTTTCTTATGAAAGAAGTGATCTAATGCAGTCACCAGTACAAACTCCATTTTCTTAATACTAACACATCTAAAGGAAAGAATGGGAAGAATTTTCATAGCTGGGCAATGCCCGCTACCCCGTCCCCCCCCACCACATAGTAATGACATACGACATTTTTTATTCATTCTAGAGTGTATATCAGGTTTTATGTTATTTATAGTTTATTATGTCATATTAGATGAATTATGATTGATAAATGTTGAGTTGAAATAACGTCATATTGAAGCGTACTATTTTTTCATGCCTCTTGACAGCAGGAATGGATTAATTGGTTTACATTATTTCTTATGGGAAATATTGCTTTGACTTTTGCCTTTTTAGTTTGGCCCAAACTTTGGGAAAGATTATGGCCAAACTCGGGGGTTTCCCCTGTAAATGGAAAAATTGAGGGCCCGGTCCCAAATCTGCACACTGCCATAACAACTACTGGGTAGAATATGGTAGGAAGTGTAAAATAAACCCAGTGAGGAGCAGGGTGCAGTGGGGACAATAAGGGAACACTGTATCACTTTTGGGATCCCAGACTATTCAACATCTTCCCAAAAAGATATCAGAAACACAGCTGGAACAAGTGTAGAAGTTCAAGAGGAAACTGGCGGTTTTTTTTACAGGTGCTAGATAAAACCAGGCTGTTATGGATATGGGAGCACGGACTCCAGCAACAGCCTGGTTGACCAGGCAAACGCGAGCGAGCCTGGTCCATGGCTGGGCCTGAGAGTAGTAAAACTTCGGCCTTAAAAGGAAAGGCTAACATGGTAGCTTTCACAAGATTTTCCTATTTCCCTACTTGAATTTTTTATAAAAGAGAATTATACAAGGGGGAATTACATACGGGATTGTCAAATATTGGGTGCCACCCAATATTTGACAGTCTAAATCATGCAACTGTCATTCTACCCACAAATTTAAACTATACACTCAATTACTTTTTGGTCCTTCATTTTTTTTTTCTTAAATACAGTACATTGGGATACTTATTCCATGTGCAATTAGCCTGATTCAAGTTCTGGAGGTAGGAAGCACAGTGTTTACACTCTGAAGGAGGGGTAGGGATGTTCAAGTTTGGGGAAGTATTTGAACTGTAATGTTCCTCCCTTTTGAGAAGAACAGCTGTAATAAATAAATTTTTTTCCCCCATTTTGGATCCCCCTGTTTGGTAGAAAACAGTTTTTTTAAAAAAAAAAAAAATCAATGTAATTTACCTGCAGTTGAGGCATATTCCCCAAGAATCCCGAGTGTGTGACACTGGAAAATTACAGAGCAAATAGTTGGAAGAGCCGAGTAAACGTCAATAATTTGTGAACGCAGAACCTGTGGGGGAAAAAAAAAACAGATTTATGTACATACAAAATAATATACAGGGACCCTTGGTTTACGATAGTCTCCAAACTGCCCTTTTATGCAAGTTTATTTTTGTAAGTGCTTTTTTAAGTGTATTTTGGGGGTCTAAAAGGACTAATCTAATTTACATTATTCCTTATAAAAACGTTGTAATGGGACTTGAACAGCATTCTTTACGAAAAAAAATAATCCGGGGTCCCCTGTACTACTATTCTTCCAAAATTAAACTGGTACACGTACTTCTGTTACCACAAATAAGGTTTTGTTAACAAGTTACATAATATACAGGTGTCCCCCATTTTATGTGATAGATGCATTCCAGGTCCTTGATGCATTGCAAATGTCATATTTCTCATTTTAGAAATTTTTTAATAAAAAAAAAAAAAGAAGAAATGGTTGAGGTATGGGTTGGGGCAATAGGGAAAACCACAGTGCTCTTTGTTCTTTTTGGGAAAACAATGCAATGATTTAGCAAGAGAGTTGTATACAAGGGTTGGTTGGGGCTGGGATGCTTGGGCCAATAGACCTACTGCAGGTACTTTATACCTTAGGAAGGCAATGGTTTAGCAATAGAACCATGTAAGTGGGGGTTGAGAAGAGCAGGATTTTACTAGTTATGACTAATAGGACGGGCAATGTTTATATCAAAATTTTGATTTTCTTTCCCTTGTGAATTTAGAGAAGTGGGGGTCCCCCATGCAAGAAAATTAATTAAAAAAAAAACCCTTAAAAAAAGGGGAAACCTGTATTTACTGTTCTTAGTGTTGGTAGTTCTACATTAAAACTCCAAAAATTACACTAAAAAAATTTGTCCCACATAAAATTTTCATGCACCCAGAAAAAGGGTGTCAAAATCTAAAATTCTTAATATATTTCAAATGAAGGAGAAGTTAAAATGATAATGACAATATGGATGAAAGGAAGTGAATACATTTAAAACATCTTTACTGGATACTTTTCTTTTCCCCTGACCTTAGTCCTCCAAAAATATAAAAAAATGAGAAAGAACCGTATACAGTGGTACCTCGAGTTACGATGGTAAACTCCCCCTTTTATTTGTTTTTTTTTTTAAATGCTTTTTTAAGTGTAATTTTGGGGGTCTAAAAGGACTAGTCTATTTTTCAACATTTCTTGGAGATAAATTGTTTGGTAATGACACTTGAACAGATTCTGGGTGAAAAAAATGAAATGATCCACTGTATATAATGGAGAAACAAAAAAATGGTAAAGATCATGAAGATGTCAGGTCATCTAATTGACACGTACATGGCAGCAGGAAATAAGAATGGAATAAAATCTTTACTACTGTTTCACATAAAACAATGCTCCAAGTTGATTCCCCGCTGCCACATGACAGGCAATTAGATAACCCGATTCCTTCCTGATCTTCAATAAATTCCTCTCCCTCATGCATGACCAAAGGGCCCACAACAGAAACATATCCACTAAAGGTGTCCTAAATGCAAGTACTTATCTCCTTTTTATCCTTAATACATTTCATGTACTATCCACATCACTAATTAATTTGATTTTTATTTCTGTTTAAAGGAAAATAAATACCAAAACTTAAACATAAACCCTTTCAGTTGTAGGTAATCTATGTTGTATTACAAATTACAGTATATTTAGATGCCCTAGAAGAATAACAAGTAACAGGTCCCGACAAATACACTATCCCTGATATAATTCAAACTGAAGGTGCACAAATTGGTGGGAACAAAATCATCATACATAAGGTTCTAAACCTTCAGGGACAAATACTGGGACATCAGTCAGTGAGGTTTAAATGATATGAACACTGCCTTGCTCAAGAATTAATAAACAAAAAAAAATGCATGTACTTCAAAAGTGACTTACTTTGATACTGATATAAATGATATAAAATATAATTCATAAAAATGACTAGGAATAAGTGATTTGGGAAAAAAATAGGGCCAGGGGTCATGCTGCTATGCAACTAACCAACCTCGGGGGAGTTGGTGAACCTCCCAACGGCATCAGTTTTCAGGCATAATCATGAAATGAGACTGAGAATTTTTTTTTTGTTGTTTCCTACAAAACTTGCAACTTACAATTTAAAAATTAAACCCACTTACTTTAAACAAGTATAAAATCATTAGCATTTCATATTTGCCTGTACAGTATCACATTTTGCATATGGTAGTGACTCATGACAGACATGCTTTACATCTTTATCAATAAAACTAGTTGAGAGGTCTTGAAATACTTAGTGGGGAAATGTGTGTTCTCAAGTGTTGTGATTTATCATAAAACTTACATGTGAAGATTTTTTCACACTAAAATATTTTTAATCGTACTTACTTCAAACCTCTGAATGGCTTCCCTAACGAAAACCAACACATCAGTAGCAGCAAGCTCATTGTTGTCAGATAAGAAATCCATAAGGATAGGTATGACATTGGCAGCCACTTCTGGGAACTTCATACTGATTGTGTGCAAGGTGCGTACAAGAAGCTGACGGTACCTAGTGAAATGAAAAATGTCACATAAAAAATATGGTAAGTTCAAGAAATGCATAAATTAAATTTTTTTAAAGATGTCAAAATTAAGTTTTGAGTAAAGAAAACTTTATGAGAAATTACAACTGGCTGATAAAAATAAATCTCTTGTTATTACAGCAATGAAATCACTGATACTAGAAAGCCTAAGACCAAAACAAACCTGAAAGCTAAATAACATATTCAGTACATCCCTGATTAACAACACCAAAAACTGCAAAATTAGCAAAAGGCAAAGAAAAAACAGCAACTGTATTTTTATTTGCTCTGAAAACCCCTTGATGTATGCACCATAATGTGTTTGAATGATCCACAAAACCCTGAGTGGCTGCATGGCGGTGCATCAAGTCATTGTTTTTAGGGGAGGTCCAGCATTGTTTTGCTTTTTGTCATTGTGAACTTGCTGTTTACAGTGGCTTCCTGGAGGCATGGTGTGGCTGACCCAGTGTTAAAAAATTCTGGATCTTGACATTACCTCATCTCATCTCTGTATATTAGTCATTGCACAAAAAATAAATACTAGTGATGCTGAAGGTGCAAAGAAGAAAATTAAGCATAAAAAACTCATGGTTTCTAAGAAAATTGAGGTACAGTATTAGATATGTTTTGAGGTGTGTAATGAAGGTGAGAGGCAGGCATGAAGGTTAGTAATCCATAATTGCTGTAATTACACATTCATGTGCCATTAAAAGTCATTTATCTACCCTAGCTGTATTTATAAAATTGTTGAATATGCTTGTGATTGAGAACATAATTATGCACTCTATCCCCTTTTTCCTCCTTCAACGTATAAAAAAAAAATTTAACCCATTATTCAAAATAAATGACTTTGGTTGTTGTTTTTTATGATGGAAGACAGACAACGAACATGCTCAATGCTTAAAGCATTAAAATGAAATATCATTCAAATAAATTTGAGCCAAAAAAAAACAAAGACAATGAAATAACAAAAGGTTTGCTAAAGGTATTAACAAGCATAGGAAAGTTTTTTATTTAGAGTTTGCAGAGTATGAGCCAATAAATCTTCTATCAATGAACCAAATTTTAATCCCACCAAACAGGGGGTCCAAAAAAGAAAACAAGTCTTTTTTTTTTTTTACTTTAAATGTATAAAAAAAGGGGGGTTACTCCCCCCTTGCTCCCGGCATTTTAGTCTCCTCTTACTACACGCATGGCTTACGAAGGAAGAATTTGTTCCACTTTCCCATGGAGATAAGAGGAAATAAACAAGAACTAGTAAGAAAATAGAAGAAAACCGGGAAAGGGGGTGGGGGCTTGTACATGCATGAGAAAGGACCTAAGTGGTATGGGGATAATAAAGTATTCCGAAACAGTCCAACGTATATTTACGTTTGACCCCATCCCGGGAAAATTTTGAAAAAAAAAAAAAAAAAAAAAAGAATTTGGGTCAGTAGTTCCCCCGATATGAGGTGGAGAAGTTGGCACTGGATGCTCACCCGACAGCAACAGGAGTCCTGCCACTTGCAGAATCGTTTCCCAAAACCTTTTTCACTTTTTTTTTTTTTTTTTATAAATTTTATGTTCTCATAATCACAATTTTATAGTTCTTGTGATTTCATAGCCAATCTGTGTTCTGACACTTTTTAGGTACTGAAATTGTACTCAAAAAAAATAATAATGATAGTGCATAAAAAATAATAATAATGATAGTGTAAAAATTAAATTCCTTGAAGCATTTGATTTGTGTGCTGCCTTATCTCATCTGATCTCCACCAATGACTGGGGACTTTCCGGGGTGAGCCATAGTCTTATCTCTTCTTTCAGTCCGTAATTACAGTGATGACATTTAAGCTTACACTGCTTCCTTTTTTTTTAAAACCTGTCTGTCTGTATCTGTCTGTCTGTCTTTCTGTCTCCCTGTGTGTCGTCTCCTTTCTGTCTGCTTGTCTCAGAGAGTAGCTCATGAACCAAATGTATTATGCAGATCACAAGCACAGTATAACACTTTGTCTTGTTTTTTTAGTTATCTAGGTAATTTACACTAAGATAATTGTTTTACTATGTTTCCTGTGAAAAGGAAAAAAACAGATAGATACAGACAGACAGACAGAATAGACAGCCAATCAGGTCCCCAGCTGACCAGCCAGTCTCCTGCCAGCCTGCCACATCATTTTCCATTTCAAAGTGTTAATGCATGCATCAGTGAATCTATGGTGTTTGCCGTGCTGTTTGCTCTAGCTGGCCCTTAATTTAACTGGTGCTCCCACAAGGTACTAAGTGGTCCCAGTTTTTTTTTAATATGGCGCACACCAGTGTTAAGACCCATTTATGCACCAGGATTGGCCAATCCCAAATTTGGAGGAGGAAAAAAAAAAGTAAAAATACGTTTGGGGGATGCGTACTAACATAACGTTTTGGGCCTTAGGTTAAACCAAGTAAAGTAGAAGCGTATGTATCTGAAATCTTGCAGTTTATGAGACAAAAAAAACACCAGCAATCCTCCATCACGGAAAATAATTACAGGCTTCCGTGTTACCCCCCTTGACAGGACGGTAGTACCCTTCCTGGGCGGTTGCTGTCTCCCAAACCCACACCAGGGGTCAATAAATATATGTATATAAATATTTATTATTTTTTTTCTGTAAACCCAACTGTCGTAAGGGTGATAAAAAGCCAGGGGCAAGAGGTTAGTAACCCCTTCTCCTGTATAAATTACTAAATTTAAAAAAGGAAAAAATTTGTTTTACTTTTCCCAGGGGACCCTGCCTCAGTGGGGTACAGCTGGTTTGATGAAAAAAAAACCAATTCCAATAAGTTATAAAAAAGGAATAAATTTGTGATTGAAAAAAACCATTAATAAAAATTTACATAAGGTTAAAAAAAGTGAATAAGTTGTGTGACGGGAAAGAAAGTTAATAAAAATGTGTAAAAAGTACAAAATAAAGGCACAATGAAAAGTAATGCAAGTATACAGTAAAAAAGCATGGTTGTAAAAAAAAAAAAGATCAGTGGAATTTACACATAAGAATAATGAAGGTGATAAATACTTTTACAGTGGCCCCTGTTTTCCAAAATTTTTTCCCAGAATGCTGCTCAAGTGCCATTACCAAAATTTACTTCCTTAAAAAAAATTTCCGTAGGTTAGCTATTTCAGCCCCCCAAAAATACACTTGCAAAAGCCTTACAAAAATCACTTACATAAATGTTCGATTTTGGGAGATGACCAAACCGAGGGACCACGTATTCGGAATGTGCTATAGATCAATAAGTAGAGCTATGCAATGTTAAGGGTGCCCAGGTGACATTCTACTAAAGTTAATTCCACAAAAAAGGGAAAAAGTTTAAAAAATAGAAAGACAAATGATTACAATCTACAGTACAGTATTTGGTTTGCTGGGCTAAAAAATCCTACCATAAAATTTTCTTAAGTTCCAATTTTTCGAGATCTTTCTCCTAACAATTGTACTCAAACTTTCTAAATAAAATGGTAGGCAAATCTTTCAGCTACAATTTGGTCATTGATTCAACTACCACAAAATGTAATACTGCACAATTTTAAAGTAATACAACAAAATTCCCACTACCCAGTGTCTTCATGCTCAACAATGTTGTGGGTTTGCCAACTTCCTTCTTTAGCACCTCAACCATCTCATTCATGATCGCAATGTCACTAACTCTAAAGCTGCCAGACATAAAAAAACTTTTGCTATGTAGGACTTCACAAAATACCAAGAGGCCATGGATGCATGAAAGTTGAAGACCTAAATTCAGATACAAGCTAAAACTATAAGTTGCTGACCCCGCTTGGGGGGGTACAGCTTTTTAAAAAGAATGTAATGAAACTTAATTTGATTGTGCAATAGCTGTACCACAGGAAAACTAAATATAATAAAATTGAAATTTCAGTATTTTCTTGTTCCTGTACAGTCAATGTTTTGATGGAAACTGATGTAGAAAAAAATTGTTTTTGATACACATAGTAAATATTTATCAGGTTTTTCCAAATATACATATTTTAAAAATATTGCCTGCAGTGGCCTTACCAGAGACTAAAGGGAAATTTTGTTATCATACCTAAATTTAGAGTTTTTTTCCAACTTCCAAATCGGGGGTGGAAAGAATTTCAAAACATCCATGGCAAGTTCCTGTAAAATTTTTCTTGCTGTGGAGAGTCCTTCAGTGCTACCAACCGGGCCCGGACAATTAATTTAACATTGTTTTCCTCTCCTTAACAATTAACTCAATGTAACGTTAGCTGCGCCTGTAACCAAAATTTATCTCTGAGAAAAGTATTCCTTCAAAAGATCCCAAACTGCCCCCAAAAATTTTCACTTCAGAAAAATAATTTCATATATAGCAAAGACATCAAAGCTAAAGGAGCAAATTATTTACTTGGGATTAATTAAAAAAAAATGTTTACTAGTAATCTTATATTGTATGTCACTAAGAATATTGCTAACCATTTAATAACAGTACCATCAACATAACTTATAATGTTAATTATGGTTTATCAAACCATACCACGGGTGGGGTTCGAACCCGCGGTCAGAGTCTCAAAACTCCAGACCATCGCGTAAGCCATTGGGCCAGCTAGCTTCAATAAGATTCATCCAACTAGGTATATTTCTACACCATAGGAAGGTTAGCATAAACACCACTGTGTCCACAAAAAAAAACTGACCGTGTTTTTGGTTTAAAACAGCGACTTTGTAGTCTTTTCGTATGGTTTTTATGCTTGTATTCTCGTTTTCTTTGTCTCATTTTATAGAATAGATGATATATTACAGAAATAGAGTTAATTTTGACTGGTTTCACGATGACAAGTACCTTGAAACTGAGCGCAAAGTACCCGAAAATGTTCGATTTTGGCCGATGTTAAAGAGTAAACAAATCACACCATCGTCAATACACTCAACTGGAAGTCTAATATTCTTGCACAAGTGCTGATATTATTTATACCATTTTTTACAATGATGCAGTTGTATACATAACAGTAAATCTTCTATTTTTGGAGATTAAAAATGGAAAGCAAAAGTAATTTAAGAGGGCCTGGAGACTTGACTAATGAACAGAGAAGATGTTATTTTAGTCCAGGAATGTCTGCCTTGTTTATTATGGGCCCCATTTTGAAATTTGGGATCGTTTGAAATTTTGTGAAATTGGCCAAATTGCCACCCAAAACCCCTATTTTGGGGAGTTGAAATTGGTAAATAGGCAGTTTCTTGCCTTTAACCCATAGAAGAAATGGAGTTCTAAACGAAATAGCTATAATTTTAGTAGACTGAAACATTGGAATTTGCTGAAAATAGGGCTCAAATTTGGGGGAAATCGCCCATACGTAAATGTCATGGATACCGCTAACCGCGAAAGTATAATTCTGTTAGTTTTAATCAAAATTTTATAATTTTTGTGGTGTTATGATCGGAAAAAAATTCTCTATCATTTCATAAGAAAAAAAAATTTTTTTTTTAAAATTTGTGGACCCTGAGAACGAGTTTTAGAGCTCGGACTTACGACCAGCTGTCTGACCAGTGTATTCTGTGTATTTTACTTTTTAATTGTTTTTTAATGCCTAGTTCTATTTTTAATGTACTAAAAATGTTATAAATGTTGCAAAGGTGACATTGAAACAATATCTAAAGATAGCTGACACAAACCCACTACCAGTACAGTATGCTTGAAATATCACTAAAGAGCAGCTCCTTCCTAAATGACCAATTTGCTTACTGACCTACTCTTAAGAAATGAACTTGGTCGTTAAGTGAGGAGTACCTGTACTATGTACACTAGTTTCCTATGATACTAGATGTGTTTCAAGGCATTTTGGTACTTCAAACACTAGAAATGCATAGCTCAAAATTATTCTATTTAGAATATATGTAGAAATTGGTGCAAATAAGTGTTTTTTCTTCTAACACTATGTACAAAGAATCCTTATGATATTACAGTTGTTTCAAGGTATAACACTCCTCAAAGCATAAAAATAAGTCATACTGTTTAACTACATTGAGTTATCCTAGGTTAATGATAATAGTTGTATAATACAGGAATCTTCTATTTCTTTCAATGAACCAGCCGTATTCCACCGAAGCAGGGTGGCCCAAAAGAAAAACGAAAGTTTCTCTTTATCCTGGGTTATATAAACAATGTAACTGTGTGTCCATAACACCTGTGTGCCTTCAGAACTATAAAACATGCATTTACAAGGAAATTTTATATTAAAATTGTTTTAAGGTGTAATACCCATTGAAACATGGAAATAAGTAACATTTTTTTACAATACCGAGTTACCTTGGTTAAATCTTTAAACTGCAATGTGCTTTTGATTGTAGTCCACTGTTATTATTACGAAATTGTAATAAATTTGGAATGAGTTAGACATCTTTCTGCCAGCTCTACATCTTGTTTGCTGGTAGAGAAGTTGGCAGTGGCACAATAGGTCCTAGTTTCATTGTTTATCTGCTAGTTCGACAGTGTTACCCATGATGCATTATATGGGCCTGTTGGGTATTCAGTTTTTTCTAAGGCATGAAGAGGTTGCAGGAGGCTCAAACATGTGTGCAGAAGTCAAAAATATTGGCAGGTGGTGTATTTGAAGGAATAAAAGAATTGTGCGCACTAGTGCATCAGCTGCATAGTCATCATCTGTGTACTAGTATGTTGGACACAGTTAAAGGGTTCTACTTTATTTATTGTCTTTCACTATAAGTCCAATTTCTACTAAATTTTGTGTTACTATATCATTTAACTTATATACAGGTTCCAATTTATTCTACTTTTATACCGATAGTATTAGTCCTAGCTTTTAAGCCTTATATGCAAGTCTAAATAAAAGAACCAAAAATGAAGAAGAGCTTATAAGAAAAATTCAATAACTGTAATGTATACTTTATTTTAACACGTCGGCAGTTTCCCACTGAGGCAGGGTGACCCAAAAAGAAAGAAAAAACTTTTTTCATTCAACACTTTCACCATCACTCATACATAATCACTGTTTTTGCAGAGGCGCTCAGATACGACAGTTTAAATGTCCCTCCAAACTGCCAATATCCTAAACCTCTCCTTTAAAGTACAGGTATTGTACTTCCCATTTCGAGGACTCAAGTCCGGCTAACAGGTTTCCCAGAATCCCTTCACAAAATATTACCCTGTTCACACTCCAACAGCTCGTCAGGTCCCAATATACTTAAATGAATTAAAATAAAAACTGGAAAAATTTTCCATACACCATCTCCATAAATTAATCTCCTATTGACTAAAATTTCAAAGACAACCAGTCAGTCTTTTCTGACATCAATTACAACTTTAGCATTATTGAATAATTTTATAATTCAATTTTTTTCAACAAGTCGGCCGTCTCCCACCGAGGCAGGGTGACCCAAAAGAAAATCCCCAAAAAGAAAATACTTTCATCATCATTCAACACTTTCACCACACTCATACATAATCACTGTCTTTGCAGAGCGTAGTGCAGCTAATAAGA
>WNWK01052803.1:0-12064 GCA_009830355.1 Cherax destructor
TACTAACCATTTGCTGCAAGACTCCAGTTCCAGTGTTAATACATTAGCTATATCTTGTGGGTCTTTACCTGACACTAACAGAGCACTGTCATCCGCATACAATAGGAGTTTGCACTTGACACTGATGGGCATATCATTTACATAACACAGGAATAATAAAGGACCCAGAATACTACCTTGGGAACTCCACATGCTAACGGCAGTGGTTCTGATTCCGTTTTGTTGATTTTGACAATTTGTTTCCTATTGCTAAGATAGGACTTAAACCAGTCTGTGGAACCTATGCCGATAGCTTGAAGTTTCTTACCTAATATATTGTGGTTGACAGTATCGAAAGCCTTTCGCAAGTCTAAAGTTACCATTCCTATGAGGTTCCCTATCGACATTTCAGTTCTCATGTAATCCATCAGATTAATTAGGGAGGTGTCGGTTGAGTAAGATCTCTAAAGCCTGATTGGTAACTATGAAGAATGTTGTTGTCATTAAAGATACTTAACTACTTGACAGTACACCGCTCTCTCTAGAATTTTTAATATTACACTGAATATACTAACAGGCCTATAGTTGCTGACATCAGACCTACTATTTTCCTTGAAGATAGGAGTAACTCTGGCCTCCTTGAACCCCTCTGGCACTGTATTAGTGGTGATGGACAAATTTATTATGTGAGCAATGGGGATTGCCAGTTCGGAGGCGCCATCTTTTAGGAACTTAGACGGGATGTTATCTGGGCCGGTGCTCTTAGTTGGTTTAACCTGCTTAGTTCTTTTTGCACGAAGTCATGAGATACACTTACTAGTTGACAACTGTTTGGAGTTACTCCTTTATTGGTATAGTATGTTTTAAACTTATCAGAGTCTGTGTTAAAGGTATTTGATGCAGCTGGTAGTTGACTTACTAGTGTTGATGCGACAGTTGTGTAGTATGAATTAAAACAATTTGTCACTTTAGTTGTCTTGTGGCAAACCTCGTTATCGACATTTAGAACTATGTTAGATCTATCTACGGGTTTATGGCTATACCCCAACTGTTTGAGTTGTTGCCAGAGCTTTCTAGGGTTATTCTTGTACTCTTCGATCTTTGAGCAATAGTGTCTTGCCTTTGCGCCTTTTATAAGCCTCTGCACTCTGTTCCTCATCCTTTGGAATTCATTTAGTGCTGCAATATCCTGTCTGTTTGCCTTAAATCTTTTAATCAACTGGTCTCTGAATTTCATATTATCTAATATCTCAGTAGTCATCCAGGGTTCAGTTCTTCGTTTAATCCTAACCTCTTTAACTGGTGCAATATTATCAAGGATGGCAGTGAACATTGTTTTGATTTTTTCCCAGGCATCATTTACGTCCGTGCAACTTGTTATCACTGACCAGTCACAATTGTGTAGCATATTTACCAGTGTTTCTTTACTGTAGTTTCTAGTTTACCTAACTTTTATTGTCTTGTGTAGGCCTATCCGTTCCCTAGTAATTTTCCTGGTACAGTAAATGATGAAATGATCACTAAGACCTGTGGTAATGACCCCTGACTGACTAATGTTCTCAGGGCGGTTACAAAGTATGTGGTGACATGAATATATGCATGACATGAATATATGTAAATATATAGATATTGGAGAAGTGTGCCATAAATTTCATAATTTTATAAATATGCTATGCTCTTTGTGAGTACTGTAAGTAAGTTTAAGCTGTGAAATAAGGAAATCCAGCTAGGGATTTATTTTCCAAATGTTTGTGTTGAGCGGGTGGCGTGGTGAACACATGTGGAACGAGCATGGTGTGGGCGACTGGCGAGACGGCGCCTAGTTCCAGATAAGTTTGGTGATGTAGTTTTCCCCTTTTGTGTAGCTAACTCAAGCCATAGGCACTTTCATTGTGTGCCCGTACCCACCCTGGGCTTGGAAGGAAGAGTGTGAACTGAGGAAATAGGTGGAGATGGGTACCGGGAGAGTGTGGCGGCCTGCGACCCCATTGGTATACTACTTTGTTTTGTTTTGAGGTGGCGCCCAGTCGCCCGCCCCTCCTGTACTGTTATGGAAGTGTTTTGGCTAACATGTGAAGAGGAGTGTTTGGAGTGTATATATTATTAATCTAAGTAAATAAATGTATTTTTGTATAAGTAGGAATTTTTGTGTGGAACCTTCTGATACCCCAACCCATTGGAGCACCAAACAATGGTTTAAGATCAGCTGTTTCTATGGGGATAGACCTGGAAGGCCTAGTTTTACAGGTGTTTTGTGTAACTTTTACCCTTTGCCCTTAGACAAGGCATTAGGCCTCATGTAATCCCAATTTCTGCGTAACAGTCAGAATACGGTAATATGCTCCTTTCTTATTTTTACCCAGCCACAGTTTCTGGTCCGTATTTCATTCTTAGTGAATACAAAATCTATTGAAGGTGAAGTATTAAATAATTTCTCAACTCGCCTCTCAAAACTGTTGTCTGTGTTCAATAAGCCATTGAAAGCTTCAACCTATATTCCTGAGAGCAGTAAACCCGCTAGTCTCCTTCTTGCCTTTGTGCGCATACTGCTGCTGCTACTTCTAACAGTCGTCTGCAAGTACGTAGGATCCGCACCAGGTACTTTCTCTTACATCTGCCCTTTATTAAACAGCTCTGCAAAAGCTACTGCACAACCTTTTGTTTGCGTAGCAACACAAGGTCCTGTAAATGTCCAGTCACGTCAGTCGTCTAGGGCAGTCAGCAATCATAGTACGAGATCTTGTTGCAGTGTCGGAAACAGAGGACATATTCCTGGAAATTGTACGGGTGTTCAAAATATAAAGCGTTTTACTCAAGGTAGCTCTCAAACCGACCTATTGTAATGTGCTTTCCATAGAATACATGGCCATCATACATCTGAGTACAGAAGAGGTTGTGGAGGACGGGGTTCTTGGATCAACCAGAATCCTCCTCAAGCTTTGGGTTCAGGGAAATATGAGCGCCCAAGTCAACACATCTCATGGTGACAATAAGTGATAGCGATTATTCCATTCCTGTTAAGAATTCCTTTGACGCCTTATGCAGTCTAGAGGAAAAATGCTTCGTTGATGACGTTGCTCCACACGTTTTCGACGAAGATATTTTTGGGGATATGACTGAAAACACCTCCGATGACGACTCACCTTAAATAACAAAAAAGGCACAATACCGTGACTGGAACAATACACAATAACCCGCACATAGAGAAGAGAGCTCACGACGACGTTTCAGTCCGACTTGGACCATTTACAGTCACTTTGTAAATGGTCCAAGTTGGACCGAAACGTCATCGTAAGCTCCTCTCTTCTATGTGCGGGTTATTTGTGTACGATTCACCTTGTTTGCATGTCCATTGTAATGCAACAATAGGTCCATTAGTAGAAGCTTCTGTGATCACTGCTCCCATTCATGTGTTCATGGACTCTGGTGCATAAGTTAATATAGTCAGATGTAGCCTGTTTAAGGTTAAGTACCTAAGTCTTGTCCTTCTACCAGAACCAACTCATGTAACAACCGTCAGTGGAGTGGCTGGTTCTAGTCTGCCTGTCTGAGGTCAGACTTCCCTCACCTACATGCAAAGTAGAGAGTTTTCCGCTTTCTTTCTTGTCATAGACCTGGTGATCTACTGGGATTTGCATCGATGTGGGGGTCTACATACAGTGCTTGTTCCTTACCAATGGCATGCTCGAATTGACGACATGATCATACCATTCTGGGGCTACCAGCTTGGATCCGAGATCTGTCATACCGATACAGAGTATGAAGCTCGGATTAAGTCCTTACAGACTTGTCAGGCTATGGTAAAATTGTCGCTCCTGTCAGGAACCCAACCCCTACAACCTCATGCAGGAGAGTGTGTAGTCGCCTCAGGTGTCAGAGGAACCTTAGACAACCTTGGGTACTGAGACTATCCCTGCGATGGCTACTCGCTCAGGTAGTAGTTCCTCCACAGGGAACGCCTTGTCGGAAAACGATTACTTGAAACAAGTCATGCCATCTCTTGTTGATGTCACAAGCCGTCTGCAGAAAAAAAATTCTGTCTCGACTAGTGCAATCACGAGAGTATCTTGTTGTCCCTCGTGTTGCAGATGGTGATAATGTCTTGCATATTGTAAGAGATAATAAGATCCATTTCTTCCTTGTTAATTCCTCTGGTCAGAGTGTCTGCCTCAGCGAACACCAGTCCTGTAGACCTTGTTCCCTATCCGTGTTTTGTTCAGGTAAAGGACGACTTGTCACCAGACCAGGGGCTCAGTGCTGTTTCAACTAGGGAGAGTTCATCCACTCCACCAGTAGAGGAGAAAGACTTAGCTTCTACAGACTTTCCAGACGAAGTTACGAGTTTGCTGCATGTGTTGAACAAATGTCGCAGAGCCATTGCTTTACCAGGTGAGAAGATGATGGGTTCAAAGAACCAACTGTCCCATCGTATTCCAGTTGAACCTGGTACTAGACATATTTATGTACCTGCGTACAGAATACCTCATTCACAAGTTGCTGCCGAAGAAGAATTATTCAACAAGATGCTTGATGGTGAAGTCATCGCACATAATAATTCACCCTGGAATGCTCCGTTGATCCTGGTACTTAAGAAGGACGGTATTTGGTGCCCGGTGATCGACTTTAGAAAGTTGAACGATACCAAATCGTTTCCCACTTTCTGTACTTCGTTACCTTTTACGGAGTATCGGAGATAACAAAGTCTTTTCGACTCTAGACTTGTTACAAGGGTTTTGGAAAGTCCCTCTTTATGAGGACTTGTTAACAGTCTTTTCCAATCCAACAGGTTATATTAATTTCCTCAGAATGCCTTTCAGGTTACTTTCTCCACCTATCATATTTTCAAAGCTCAAGATGAACGTATTTAGGTGCCTCATAGGTAACGTACTCAAGGTGTACCTAGATGATGTAATCATCATGTCCAAAGACGTGGTTAGTAACATTGAGGAAGCCAATTTAAAGATCAAACTGTAAATGTCAATTATTCTGATCAGAGATTAAGTTTCTTGGTCACTTAGTCACTCCTAGAGGGGTCACGAGTGACCAAAGTTTCTTGGTCACGTAGTCACTCCTAGAGGGGTCACGAGTGACCAAAGTAAAGTAACTGCTGCACAAAATTTTCCATCTCCCAAAACGGCTGATGTCGTAAAATCCTTTGTGGGCTTATCAGGTTTTTACAGATCTTTTAATTACAATTTCTCTTCTGTCACCTTTTCTCTAACTGAGTTGCTTAAGAAAGATGCTTCTTTCTTAAGCAACTCAAGAAAGAGCATTCCAGACTCTAAAAGAAAAGCTAGCTTCTGCTCCCGTTTTGAAATTTCCAGATTTTTAAAAGCCTTTCTATCTAATAACAGATGCTAGTTCCATTGGTGTAGGTGCCGTCTTAGCTCAAAAGATTGATAGCAAGTACAAGCCGGTTTCCTTTGCTAGTCGTCTCCTTACCAAGGCTGAGCGTAATTTTTCAGTAACTGGTATTTAAAGCTCTTCTAAGACATCATTGACCAGTATCATGTTCATGTCTTGACGGATCACACTCCACTGATTCGTCTATTCCAGAGTAAACAACCAACTGGAAGATTAACCAGGTGGTTCTTGGTCATCCAAGAGTTCAATCCAACCTGTGAACACTTGCCTTGTAAATCAATTGTAGGCGCATATGTTTTATCTCCACACATTAGTAGTAGTAACAGATCTTCCATTCAGTGCTAAGGAAGTAAACAATGCCCATATGGGATTCAATGTCTTCTGCGTAAAGATCGAACTCTCTCTGTGAAACCACCAACACCCTATCAGTGACTTTGTTATGAAGCAAGAGTTACTGTATTGCACAGCCGACCTTGGTACTCCTAGCAGAAGAGTACATCAGTTAGTAATTCCAAAGTCACTTGTGGATATAGCCCTGCAGCTAGTTCACGATGTGGCAGGTGTTGCACACCCTGGTATGGATCGTTCTGGAAAACAAGCCTGATTGAAATACTTTTGGTCTCGCATGGCAACTGATATTTTTGAATATGTTAAGAAATGCAGTGTTTGCAAGCACCAAAAAGGAAATATTAGAGGGCAAAATCCAATCCAAGTGTATCCCATTACTAGCAAACTTTGGGAAAGAGTTGCGCTAGATCTGTTAAGCAGTTTCCAATGTTCCCTCCAGGGCAACAAACATCTGTGTGTTATGGTAGACAATTTCACCAGATATTGCGAGTTAGTTCCTATAACAGATAAGACTGACGAGACAGTAGCTAAAGCGTTTAAGGGAGGTAAATTCTGTAGCGAGAAGGTGGGTATTTTGTACAGGATCTCTAAGACAACCATCGTCCCTCATCATCCAGCCGGCAATTGTTTAGCTGATAGAACCAATAAGAAAGGGCTCGATGTCTTGAGAGCAACAATTAACCCCAGTAGTGCAACTGGGATGAAGTCATACCCGATGTATGGTGTGTTATAAATTCTGCTATAGTTGATACTCCACATTACGTGCTGTATGGTGTTGATAAGCGTTTACTGTACGAGCTGTTATATTCCACTCCGAAACCAAACTATAAAGCAAACTATAAAGCATAGCTCAAAGTGTCTTCAGAAGAATCTGAGAAACACTTCACAAATCATCAGCAAATTTACAAGTCACTAACACATGAGCAAAGTCAATCAAAATTAAAGTAGGCTTGAGAGATATGCTAGCTAATTTCAATAAAACACCGCAGTGCCAAAGCTCGACCAAAAGTTTGTTGGTTCCTACCGAATAGCTGAACATGTCAGTATATGGTTGGAGAAATTTGTATAGGTCAGTACAAAGCATCGCATTTAGATCACATGAAGTTAGTATGCGGCGATGTTGATTAGATTCCTGGCATCCAGATGATCGAGTCAGACTCTGACAATCCTCCTGACCCAGCACCTTCTACCTCCTGACCCAGCACCTACCTCCTGACCTAGCACCTTCTACCTCTGACCAGCCCTACCTCCTGACCCAGCACCTTCACTCCTGACCAGCACCTCACCTCCTGACCCAGCACCTTCTACCTCCTGACCCAGCACCTTCTACCTCCTGACCCAGCACCTTCTACCTCCGACCACACCTCTCCAAAGCTGACACATGTACAACCTTTCTTTAACCCTGAACTAAAACACTTTCTTGACAGTTGTGACAGGACCCATAGACATAATACCAGACAAAAACATCTCTTTGACATTCCCCGTGTCCGACTAAATCTATACAAAAAATCAATGTACATAAAGGGCCTAAAATCTGGAACTCCTGCCTGAAAACTCTAGAACTGCAGACACAACCTCCATTTTCAAAAGCACCATTAAAAAAACATCTTATCTCACTTACTGGTAGCTAACCACATGAAAACTACTTTATCTTGCACATATCCACAACAAAATTACACTTATTGATATCTGTGATTCCCCCTTAATTTGCACATGACTGTAACCAAGATTCTAATACAACTATTGCTTCATAATTCTTAAGCTAGTCATAAGTTTGCCTAAGACACTCCAATATAGAAACTGTATCATGCCAACACGTCACCATTTCCATTAATATAAAACTAATTGTTAAATTCTTAAATTTTTGTACTACCTCAATTTTGTAAACCTAGTTAATCACTACAATTACCTAACCTTAATACCAGTATAATCATTGTGTCACTATAGAGTAAGATCTAGTATAAGACATACCTAGGCATATTATTGGCCTTCTTGTAATAAATAATTCATAAAATGTATTAATAACATAATATGTAAACCCCACTTTGTAATATTATCAGAAATAAAGTTGATTTGATTTGATTTCTTGTTATTCTTTACAGACGTCATGTGTTAGCCGTTAGCATTGTTCCAGTCACTTGTACACTGTACCCAGCATTGTTCCAGTCACTTGTACACTGTACCCAGCATTGTTCCAGTCACTTGTACAATGTACCCAGCATTGTTCCAGTCACTTGTACACTGTACCAGCATTGTTCAAGTCACTTGTACAATGTACCCAGCATTGTTCCAGTCACTTGTACAATGTACCCAGCATTGTTCCAGTCACTTGTACACTGTACCCAGCATTGTTCCAGTCACTTGTACAATGTACCAACATTGTTCAAGTCACTTGTACACTGTACCCAGCATTGTTCAAGTCACTTGTACAATGTACCCAGCATTGTTCCAGTCACTTGTACACTGTACCCAGCATTGTTCCAGTCACTTGTACACTGTACCCAACATTGTTCAAGTCACTTGTACAATGTACCCAGCATTGTTCCAGTCACTTGTACAATGTACCCAGCATTGTTCCAGTCACTTGTACACTGTACCCAGCATTGTTCCAGTCACTTGTACAATGTACCCAGCATTGTTCCAGTCACTGTACAATGTACCCAGCATTGTTCCAGTCACTTGTACACTGTACCCAGCATTGTTCCAGTCACTTGTACACTGTACCCAGCATTGTTCCAGTCACTTGTACACTGTACCCAGCATTGTTCCAGTCACTTTTACACTGTACCCAGCATTGTTCCAGTCACTTTTACACTGTATCCAGCATTGTTCCAGTCATTGTACATTGTACCAGCATTGTTCAGTCACTTTACACTGTACCCAGATTGTTCCAGCATCTCAGTGTTACAGTTTAGAGGGATACTGCCTCTTGTATCCTGGATACACTGTACCCCAGCTCTGAGGAGCTGGATAAAGTGATTCTAAGTTCAGAATTATCCACACTCTTCACACTCCTGTACCTTCACTTTATCATGTATCAAGTGTCCTATATCTTGTATCAGGTGTACTGTATCATGTATCCTGTATATTGTATCATGAATCCTGTGTCCTGTTCCTTGTATCAGGAGAACTGTAACAAGAGTATTGTATCATGTATCCTATCATGTCATGTATCCTGTATTGTGTGTACAGAACCCTGTATCATAATAAAGATGATACATGATAATATCAGTGAATGGGTAGACAGAAAAAGAAGAATACTCAAAGGGGGAACAGAGAACCAGTAATAAACAGAAGAGAAAGAGAGAGAGTAAAAGGAATAAAAAAGGGGTAAAAAAGGGGGGTGAGAGAGGAGAACGTCAAAGAAGAGGGGAAAGGGGAGCCTTGATAAACAAGGGGTGAGGGGAAGTTACGAAAGGAAAGGGGGAGAGATGGTCAATAAGGATAGACACACATTAATATTATTATTAATATATATATATATATATATATATATATTTTTATTATATATATATATATATATATATATATATATATATATATATATATATATGTTACAAAATGACGCGATATCTATTAGTAATAGACATCTCCAGTGAACACTGGAAAGGAATTTCCTCTAGCACCCAGTCTGTTACTGGGTTTTGCACAAAGTCAGTATCGTGGTCCAGTTATCCGACATATTCAATAGTCATAGGATAACAACTGATAGGGTACTAACCAAAGAATAAAATTTAATATATTTACAACAAAGTTAGAGTATCTAGGGTATCAAAGTAAACCAATTTAAATATAATCAGGATATTAATTAGTAAGTTAATTGGGAGATCAGCTCCTACATTCTCCCATAAACAATATTATTGTGCTGAAGGCACATATTTCTTATGGCTCTTATGTACCATCTGGTACAATGTCAACAATAATACTAGGATACATACAAATATGTGTAGTGTGTGTGTGTGCTCCAGGTAACTCCTTAAGACTCGACCAGTGACCGACTGAACTTCTCGTAAGCTAACTTCTTAACAAAGTGACAATCAGAACAGCTTGATTGAACAGTAAAATGACAAATTGCCGAACAGCAATATAACAAGCAACAGCAACACAGCATCAGGAACAAGAAGATAGAATAACGACCCTAACTGGAGACCATCAGCAGATCCTCCATAATAGTCACAAAACTCCCATAATACTGAATCTAGGTTCAGCATAACCAAAATCCCAGACTGTGACGGTGCAAAAGATGCCACCAGAATTAGGTCAGGAGCTGTAGCTAGAGACCTGAGTTATCTCAGAGTGTCAATTTCACACAACCCAGAAAACGTCGAAAATCACTGTCTAGACTATCCTCTGTGAACAGAGTTACACAGAGTCCTGAGAAGTATGTGTCGTCTCATCACTGAATACATACTCTACCCAAACAGAGTCAAATGACGAGAAAACAAGCAGAGACAGGAGAGAGGTGTTGTCTCAATGAGAGTCAGCAGAGAAGAGAGGGGTGGCCTGGTGGCTTGAGCTGTCGCCCGGCGATTCCTGGCGGGTGGAAACATTTCGACGTGTTTCCTTACACCTGTTTTCATGTTCACCTAGCAGCAAATAGGTACCTGGGTTGTTAGTCGACTGGTGTGGGTCGCATCCTGGGGGACAAGATTGGGACCCCAGTGGAAATAAGACAGACAGTCCTCGATGACGACTTGTTTCTTGGGTTATCCTGTGGCTAACCCTCCGGGGTTAAAAATCCGAAGAAATCTTATCATATGTTCCAACCTCAGGTGGGATCACGCCACCGACTGACTACCCACCACCCAAGCCAGCAGTATAACAAGCGAAGTGCTGTTAGGCGAGGTAGTTTGTAACTCAAGGGCTGCTACTAAGCACTCTTGAACAATGTGTACATGTTACATCCTACCTAATAAAATAGCTAAGTCAAATAATAATATGCAAGATATTAAGATTTAGCTATTATCGAAAATATCAGCAATATAAAATTATAGAAAGGAAATATACATATAATTCAACATATCAACATGTATATACATTGTTGGCCCATCCTGGGGTCGTAATAAATATATATATATATATATATATATATATATATATATATATATATATATATATATATATATATATATATATATATATATATATATATGTCGTGCCGATTAGGTAAAACTTAGATTTTGGCTTAAATAGCAACGCTCACCACAATAAGACAAGGAAAATTTGTGAGCAAAATTTCCCAAAATCATTTCTGAACATAAGAAAAAATATATTTCATTGTGTTTGTTTATTATTAAATTAATGTTAACGTATCTAAAATATATTTAGTTGGGTTAGGCTAAATTAAATTGCGCTTGTTGTAATAAGGTTAGGTAGGCTTAAAGTTTCTTTTTTTGGGAAAAAAAATTAAAAATTTTACATTAACAATACCGAAGAATCCTGGAATCATCACTTATCTGTATATCCAAAAAACTTCAACCAGAACAACGGCTTCTACAAAAATAGCTGAACCCATTGCCAAGAAACTTCTTCAACGCTATCCCACCTAGAATAAGAATGGTACATTTTGGGGGCCTTTTAAATCACACAATGTTTTTTAATTTTACACTACTTTTAAGATTGCCCACAGCAGCTTTTCCACCTGACCCACATTCTCCACCTGACTATACCCCTTTTTATATATTCATGTTACTCATTTTCCAGGAGATCTGTCTGTGACTTCCCATAAAACCACTGCGTGGGCGAAACGTTGTCAATAAAGGATCACATTATACTGCTTATTTTTTATTTTTTCCCGGGTTATGAACATTCCCGAGCTTTGAACTTTGGGATTTTTCTATATTGAACTGATCTTATTTTTCTACCGGGAAATTTGGGTTTTTCTAAATCCTTTCCCGGGAAATTCCGGGACACTACGTCTGAATCGATTATCCTACCTATCTTCGTGTCATCAGCGAATTTGCTCAAAATCACTGTAATTCCCGTCAAAGGCCTTTATAAATTTCCCAAAGGGCCCAAAACCGATCCCTGTGGGAAAGCCACTTGTTACAAAATCCCCACTCCCGATTTAACCCATTTAAAGCACACCCTCTGCCCCACGGGAGCCATGACCCCGATCCATGAAAACACTTTTTCCCCCCCTGCCGTGAGCAGCCATTTTTTTAAAAGTCTCTGATGTGGTACCTATCAAAAACCTTACTAAAAAACCAAATAAACAATATCGAATTCTTTTTTATGATCAACCGCCTCAAAAGCCTTACTGAAAAAAAATTTAAAAAATTAGTTAGGCAGGGAAGGGGCCCCCCCTGAATCCATGTTGAGTATCATTAATCAAATTATGCCTATCGAGATGGCTTTTTTTGTTATCAGCTAT
>WNWK01052804.1:0-12064 GCA_009830355.1 Cherax destructor
GAAAACTATAGCCCACCCGTTTAGTAAAAACAAAGCCCACCCGGGGAAAACTATAGCCCCCCGTGTTGTAAAACTATAGCCCACCCGTGTTAGTGAAAACTATGCCCCCCCGGGGGAAAACATAGCCCACCCGTGTTAGGAAAACTATAGACCACCCGAGTGAAAACTATAGCCCCCCCCGTGTTAGTGAAAACAAGACCACCTGTCTTAGTAAAAACTATAGCCCCCTGTTTTACTGGCTTAGACCACCTGTGTTGTAAAAACTGCATAAACTGGTGAAAACACTGAAGTACAGGTTTTGGGTGCATCAAGTGGAAGTTTAATTTTTTTTAACCAATGTTTTAAAGAGTTTGGCCACTGTATTATAGAGTATTATGAAAAATTTTGACCTCTTGGCAAAAAAATTTTTTGGTGCGATGTGGGATGATTACACAATTATTCGACACTTCAGCATTGTAATTCAATGATAAATAAAAAAGAAAAAAAATAATTTAAGTCATCTTTTATTTCAGTGGAAATCAAGTTAAATTTAAAAACATGTGGAGATTTTTCCCATAATAGAAAAAATTTAAATTTATCTATCAGATTGTTAGTCGATTCTCAAAGTCTATTCGTAAAGCAACTTTTTTAAAATTAAATTTACGCAAATATTCAGTAATTTGGGTTTTTACGTAAAAAAGTTCTAATTTTTTTTGTATGAAATATTCAACCCATAAAAAAAAAATAGTGGGGGCGGGGTCAAGTTATGACCAAGACCCGTCGGGAAAACCTTGCCCTTTTTTTCCCTGACGAATAAACAAAAACTATGAATATTGAATGGAGACCTGAGCGAGTTCAAGCATTTTTTAGCCATTTTAGTGAGAGTAGTGCTTCTCAATAATGAGGGGGTGTTTATTTAAACTGTTTAAATTAATATATAGGTCAAATGTTCCGTCGTGCTGAGTCTCTTATTATAGTTCACTTTAAAGTAAATATATCTTCCAAAAAAATGAAAAAATAAAGGGGTAAAATGAGTAATATGGTAAAATTTAATCCTCGCCTTTAAAAAAGCCAACGGAGGGGAAAATTCCAAGAATTCCAAGCCCGCTAAATATTCGATTTTTATAATAGGAAGTGAAAGCGTTTTCTCCTCATTTTTTTTACCCGCGTTTGGGAAGTGGGTGTTGGGGTCAGGGGGGGGGCCGGGGGATGTGAAAGCAGTGTGGTGGTGTGGGGAAGCCAGGAATGTTGGTCTTGGAGGGGGGCAGCGCGTGATGGGGCGACATAGATGGATGGTCTGAGATCCAGAACATGACGGGCCAGCGATCACGACCCTAGCAGCGGGCCCGTTTCCCCAAGCTGACTCCATCACACACTCGTGCATACCCCATGTGTTGTCTCACTCTTTGGGGTAGGGCTAGGCTTCTCACGCTAGTTGTGCGGATTATGGAGGCTAGGCAGGGTATGGATGGGTATTTAAAAAGGGAAGCTAGGCTAAGGGCTAGGCAAAAGGAAAAGCTAGGTTTGGGGAAAGCGGGAAGTTTGAAAAATAGGCATGGTATGCAATTTGACTTAATTTAACGTCACATATTTACGCCTCTGCCTTTATAACTGTTTATAATAACTTTTTTTTCTTATTGACTGACAATGATGGGGTTGACTCATCGTAGCATTAATAGTTACAAAAAATCTTTTTACAAAAGACTCAAAAGTCAAGTTCCCAATGCAACTTTCATAAGATCCGGGTTTTCCCCTCATAAAACATTTTTTTTTTCTTTTATCTTCACCTCAGATGGATTTTGAGGGTTTCTTCCCCCAGCCCTGTCTTAGGCCAGACTAGTCTGGTGATGCCTGGTAAACCAGACGGGCTGCTGGATCCCCCTGCCCACTTATCCACCCCGGCTGGTTTATTTTATCCAGGATTTTTTCCTTTTGAAGACTCTACACTTTTTCGGCAGTTACTGAAAATTCTGGAAAAAGTTAAAAGCGAACGGATGTTGATACAATGTTTTCATTGTGCCACTTATTTTACTTTTACTGGGTTTATTTTACGTTTTTTCCGTATCTCTTTCTCCAGATGTTATGGCAGTGTGCAGTTTTTTGCACTAGGGCCTCGGGATGTTTCCCCATATATTATCGGATCTCCTGCTCCAGTAAATACATATTTAAGACTTTTAGGCATTCCAAGTAATTTCAATCTTTATTGACTGGAGGTAAAAAAACTCTGTATTTGTTCTATCTCTATATCTCAATGGCTAATAACTTTTTTCAGAACTTAACTCTCTGCAAAAGAAAAAGCTATTTGAATATTGTTACTACTGGTATTTTTTTTGTTATTTTGAAGGTTCTCAGTATCCACCCCAACTTTCATGTGGGACATTTGATTTATTGAGTTCTTTGAAAAAAAGGTCAGCTGATATTATTACTCACAGGTCCTTCATGATTACTTTCAGAATGTAATAATATTGGTAAATTGAAATATTTAAGAAAAGGAAAAAATCAATTGTGACATTTTATTGTTTCAATTTTTGCTCTCCAGGAGCTTTGTGAAGGTTTTAAAAAGCTCCTGGAGAGCGAAACGTTCCCCAAAAAAAAATGTAAATTATTTGCATTTTTTCCCTTTTTATAACATGATTTTTCGTTCTATTTGCTGAACCTCTTGTGTTTGTATATAAAATTAAGGGCCACTTCATTTGGTACACTCTTTAATTCAGAACAGTCAAATTCTTCGAGGCATGGTTCCAGCAAGGTGCTCTAAATATCCCTTACAAATTCTGGCCCATGTTAATTAAGCATCACACAGTTGTTGAATTTGGTTCGGGGTTTAATCTTTTAAAATTTTCAGACAGTTATAAGCCTGGGGTAGATATCAGCAGCTTCACAAATTTCTGCAGTAGTACACAAATTACGTTTCCCGTAAGTCCGAACTGGTAAGGAATAGCTGGCCAAAAATTTGGGCAACTATGAAATATCAAAGAGAGTGAGTCCCTGTCCCCACAAAAAACGACGAGTAGAAAGAGTGGTTTTAAAGTGGCTGAAATTTGAAAGGGCTTCAAACCAGCATGAAAATTTCCCTTTTAGTTAGTCTTTTGTTTTCGGAAAACCTTAAGTTTCCTTCTTGAACAGCACATAATCGCAAATTATATCATAGGATGAAGATGCATAAACATTTAAAACAACCCGGGAAAAGCATGACTAACTTTTTGCCCAGGGGTCAGCTGGACACTTACATAAGGGGGCATGTTTTCAAACGGGATACGGGGTGATGTCGGCCCCTTTGTGAGTGGAGTTTATTTTGTGTGTTGTTCAGGTGATGTGTTTAGTAGACTCTAGTTTCTGTTTAGAAAAATATAGTCTCTTTGGTTCTAACGTTAGTTTTTGTTAAAAAGCTCTCTGTTCGACTCCTTTGTTCTAAAGCCCTTTATGAGTTTTGCTCCTGAAGCTTTTTTTGCTCTCCCCGGTCTCTGTCTCTCCCCGGTCTCTGTCCTCTCGGTCTCTGTCCTCTCGGTCTCTGTCTCTCTCGGTCTCTGTCTTTTATCTATCTATCTATCTATTTTTTTTCTCTCTCAATTTTCCAAAAACTGCCAAATAATTTCCAGTTGAAGCTGTTTTTCAGCCGACTGCAGAAAATATATATAACCTCTTCATCCTGAGGAGGATCATATCAATATGAAGCCTTTTGCAATCTGAGTCGCTGAATCAGTTCACGGGGTGGAGGCCCCCGGTAAACCTCCCCCCGGTCTTGGTAAAAATGATGAGCCAAATTGAAGAGTATTTGTCCGGGGCCTGCGCTGTGAAGATAATAGTCATCACGATGATAAGTGGTAGTGGTTTCTGATAAGTGGGTGTGGTTGTGTTGGTGGTGATAGTGTGCGGTGATGTATTGGTGGTGGTGAGAGGGGGGATTATAATGGTCGTGGTGGTGATAATAGTATGTGGGGGGTGATTGTTGGCAATAATGTTAATATCAATGGTATTATTATTAATGGTGTTAACTTTAAAAAGGTGCTAGTTTTAAAGAAAATTTTTTTAAAAAACAAACATGATTTACTAACGATTGTTTGAAACTTGGGGGGTGACGATCACGGAAGTGAATAGCACAGACGGGTTTTTGCACAATAATAATAAAAAAAATAATCATAAAAATTATTTAACGACCTTTCAGATCAGTCTTTTTTCTTAGGCTTAAAATCTGTAGACTGCGCGTGGGAAGTTAAGGATAAAACAAAAATAAACTCATTTATATATACTGAGAGAAAAACGTGTGTGTTTTATGCGCTGCCCCCAAACACCATAACTGATCTGCACTTTTCCCAGTTCCTAAAAATTCCTGCCCAGCCACTGTGGTGAGCGGTTGTGCTGGCGGGTTTTTCCCCTGGGGGCCAGTGTTGAAAACTTTATTTTCTCCATTATGGGGGAGACGTACAGAAGGAGGGGTGCATCCTTTGTGCATAGGGGTGCTTGTTGGCGCTATTTATCCATCAAATGTTTGGAAGTTCTCTTGCCAGCCATTCTCAGAACAATTTAAATTTCCCCCACAGCAGCATTTTATGGGATTTCATTAAATGGACCCACCCCCAGTGGAAAGTTTTTGACAAGTGGTGCCTAAAGAGGGTCATTGATGCTACCGGGAAAAGCATGAGGTCGTTACAGAGGGTTTGGAGGTGCGAAAGGGATGTATTGGCAATTTTTTACATGGATACGTATTGGGAATACCCCCTTTGAAGTGGATCCCGGGATGTGAGAGATGTTTGTAAGGCATATGGAGTATCCATGTGGAAAAATGTTGGCAGGTGGGCGAGGAAACCATGGGGAATGCCTTAGGATTTTACATTTTAAAAAGATGTCTTTGAGGAGGCAAATTTCCCCCAAAAACGTCCGGGATGCCAGAATTTGGGCCCAAAAAGTTTTTTGGATGTATGGGGGCAAGTACGGACATGTCAGCTCTGTGGTCCCCGGGGGCATGTAGCAGCAGCGTGTGGGGAGACGGGACCACGACCCCAGCAACAACGTGGGGTGGGGGCAGGAGCAGGGGCAGGATGATTTGGGGGAGTTGACGGGGCCATGATGGAGGACCTGAGAATGATGCTTGACAGTTTGCCTTCTGTGGGAGAGGAGTCCGGGGGTAAAGGGACTCCCGGGAAGGTAACAGAAACCCCGGGGTAAAGGTGCTGGTGGGGGAGGGAGAAGGGTGCTTGTGGTGGCGGGAGGAGTCAGTACGAGTGTGTGTGGTTGGGGGATGTGGTTAAAGGGGGGAAAAATGATGTGAATGAGGTGTCTGAAGAGTTTATGGAGGTGGGGGGGGAATCCCGCAAAAATCAAGTGGCCCCGGTGGAGGATGACATGTTGACCCCGGGTCAGAGGACAGGGTAAGAAAGTGTTCACAGATATTGTCAGGGGGAGGGGCGGGGGAGTTTCAAAGGAAAAAAGGTAGGGGTCTTAGACAAGGGGAGTAGGTCTCATGGGGGTGGGTCAGTGGTCAAAGCAGGTGTCTAGAGCGATGAAGCATCGGGGGAAACCACCGTTGAAGCCTTCAAGTGTATCAGTATGAATGTGGCCCGGGGGCCGGGGGTCAAAAAGGATGTGGGTTGAACAGACATTGCGGAGAGAGGGCATTGACTTGTTTTTTCCCCAAGAACAAAATTTTTAGGTGTGGTGGGGATCTGGTTGTGGGGTTTTATTTTGTACACTAGTAGTTCTGAAAATTTAAAAATGTTGGTAGGTTTGGGGAGACCAGCCCTTTTCATCTGAGGGCGTGGGGGAAAGGGGGGGGGGCGGGAGGATTGTTGGGGTTGGGAGGGAATGGGGTATACCCCGGTTAGCTTCATTGGCATGTATATGCCCATGGTTAATGTACATATTTTTAAAAGGGTGAGTTTGTGGGGGATTATTTTAGTATATGCAACAGGGACTCCCTGAGGTAACTGTGTTGGGTGACTGGAACTGCATAATTGGGGAAGCTGATGTGGAACCGGGGGTGCCGGATTTTACTAGCGGGGGCGAGTTTTTTGGGGGGGAGTGGGGGGGGTTCGAGATGTGGAAAATGGTAGGAATGTCATGGTAAATCCCTTCAAAAGGAGGGGAATATGCAGCATGTTTAGATCGGGTGTATGTGCCCTCAGATAAATGGGGGGAAGAGGTGCTTTTTAAAAAAACTTAGGGTTTTCAGATCATAGAGGTGAGGTGGGAAAGGGTTTGGTGGGTGCTTTTAAAAAGTTTTTTTTTGGGATCTGTGGAGGTTGAATGTAAGTTTGTTAAAAGGGGGGGGAACGTGGGGGTTTTTGGGGTTTGGGGGGGGATTTATGGGGTGGGAGGCGGGGAAAATTAGGATGTGGGAATTTGGTTAATTGGCCGGCGAAGGAGGTGGTGAGGGGTTTTAATATGGGCATGAAGGTGTGGGAGGTGGGATATGGGTATGGGTTACAGCGTTATTTGGAGGGGCGGTTAAGGGACTGTTACGAAGGGGGAGAGGGGGTGCCATCAGCGGGGAAATACATCCCCAAGGGGAGATTACAGGATATTCAGAATGATGTTTTTAGGGCGAAAAGGGAAACATAGTCAATTAGGGGAAAGGTTTTTGGGGGGGATAGGCTGGGGGGGACTCCCAAGCTCACATCCACCTTGTCAGGACGCTGGTGGGGGGAAACTCCAAAAGCCACATCCACCTTGCCCGGGCACGGGTATTATGGGGTTCCGGAAACGTGAACAGGGCCGACGCTGGTGGCATTGATGATGGGGGGTGGGGGGGTATCATCGGGGTCGGGGTGTTACACACGACAGAGGGGATGTGTGCTTATGCGGGGTTATGGTTTCAGCGTAAATTTGAGGGTAGGGAGAGGGATGAGGTTAGTAGGAGGGTTGTTTTGGGGGGAATCCAGGGAGACTGGAAGAGGAGGATAGGAAGGTGTTAGGGGGGAGGATTACGGTAGACAGGTATGGCAGGCAGTGCAGTGGTTGAGGAGGGGGAAGGCACCGGGGGGATGGATTGCCTGGGAATTTTCTATGTAGCTCTTTAAAAAATTTTTAAGGATGTTTTAGTAAAAGGTGTTTAATCAGATAAGAATAGGGGTAAAGGGAGGAAGTGCAAAAACCCGGGGTTAGTGGTTTTGGGGCCGGGAAGGGTGGGGATATGATAGGTTGCAGGGGTATAGGGCTATAACATTGTTGTGCTCAGACTATAAGATCTAAAAAGGGATACGGGAAATAGCATAAACGGGTTTTGGGAAAAGGTATTGGGGGGGCCGTATGGAATACCGGGACGTAGCATTGGGATGGGGCATAGGAGAATTAGGAATTTCGGGGAACAAAGGGAAAGGGGGCAGAGCCCGGGATTAGACTGGGAACCTTTATGAAAAGTGTGGATGGGGGAAATGTTGGTTGACTTTTTATCGAAGCAGGCGTTTGGGGGGGGGAAGTTGTGGGGTGGGTTAGATCCTTATTATGGGGCTTTAGCAAGGGTGCAAGTTAATGGGAAGTTAGGGGGTTTAGGGAGGAAAGGGGGTTTGGGGAGGGGGGCCCCCCGTCGCAAGGGTTTTTTTTTGGGGGTCTGCAGGACCCCTTTTTTAGATTAGTTAGAGGGGGGATGGGATGGGGATGATTGTGGGGGGTTTTGAGACGGACATTAAATAGGCTATTTGATGACACGACCATATTGATAGGGAGGGGAGGGGGTTTGATAATGTTTAAAGGATTATTGAAGGGGGGTTTTGGGGGGGCTACTGGCATTTCATCAACAGGGCGAAATCGAAGTTTTGGAGGAAGGTTCGTGGGGGGGAGAGCCGGGGGGAGGGGAGGGGGGGTTTTTGTTAATAGTATTAAAATTTGCGGTGTTATTTTCAGTCATTGTAGTGATTTGGCGGGGATTAAATTCGGAGAAAGTGGTGAGTAAAGCGCTTGGGCGGGAAGGGGGTTTTTGTCCGGGTGAGGGGCAAAATTGTTGCAGAGGGCGTGGTGGTTAATGTTTTAATTTATAGTAAACTTTGGTTTGTGACGGTTTTATTCTTCTCCGGGGGGTGATATAGGGGTTTTTCTTGCAAGGGTTTTTAGAAAATTTGGAGGTTTTGGGGGGCAAAGGTTTGGGTCGTGAGGTTGTGACAGCTGGGGTGGGGGTGGGGAGTTTGGGGTTGATTCCGTTGAGGAGTAGGCTTCAAAGTTTATTTTTTTAAGCAGGAATTTTTTGGGGGGAGGGGAGATGGGAGGCAGGAGGGTCGGAAGGTCATGGGGAGGTACGGGAGATGGTGGGGGTGAAGGGGGTTTTTTGCAGTGTGAGGATCTATTGAGGTATCTTTTAGAGTTAGGGGGGCCCCGGGGGAGTGAAGGTGAGTAGGTTTCTAAGTGGGGAAGGGGGGGGTACAGGGAAGGTATTTTTTCCTATGTATAATTGGGAAATTGGTGGGATTTAAAAAGGCTGAGGGGGACCGCCAAGGGTTTGAGAAACAGGGTATAGGTTTTTATTAATTTTTAAACTCAGGCACAATTTGTGCCAGATGGGAAAAAAATAAGGGGGGGGTTCTGGGGCTGGGAAAAGGGTGGTCTCGAAACTGGGGATCAGTTGTTTATTTTTTTTGAGGAGCTGGGTGGGGTTTGGGAATGGTTTAGTGGCGTATTGAAAAGGGTAGGGGGGGGGGAATTGTTGACCCTAAGAGCTTTGGAAAATGTGGGGGTTTGTCCTGAGGATGTACAATGGGGGTAGGGATTTGGTGGGAGAAAATTTATACATATTTCGTGGAGCATGAGAGAAAGGGCCCCCGGGGGATGTCCGCATTAGGGCTTAGGGGTTTTTCAGGGCTCTGTGCCGTAATCAGGTGGTTTACGGGGGGAGATGGTGTACGGCTTTTCCTCCCGGGATATCGAAATCTTTCTGTCAAATTTTTATTAGGGGAAAAAGGAGGGTGCGGAGAAAAGTGAGATGGCTGGGGCAGGGTAGCTGGGGGGTTCAGAGAGTGTGTGTGGCCATATCTGGGTTTTTTTTTGGGGTGTCAGGGGGTAAGGGGGGGGTTTGGTTTTGATGCTTCATCGTTCAGGCCAGTTTCTCTGTGGTTGTCTGGTTGGGGTTTTTTTTAGAACGCCCGTGGATGGGGGGCTTTAAATAGGTGGGGGAAGGTTTGGGGGGGTCAGGGGGATCTCACATGTTCCTTAACGTGGGCGTCAACACGGTATTGAGGCAAACCCCTTGTATGGAGCCAGGGTTTTTTTATGAGTTCTGGTAAAAAGGGTTTCCCCTGACCTAGAATGTACGTTGGGCGTGTGTTGTCTGTTTTGGGTTTTTTATGTTCCATTTCACTTCAAGGCCAGCATTGCCTGGGGGCCATGTTGTAAGACTTGGGGTAGGGTCTGGTTCTCAGGGGAGAGACCACCCTTTTAGCACCTGGTTGGCAGGTGTGTTTTTAAATTATCGCATATGTTAGGTGTTGTGGAAGTGTTATAATGGGACTACAAGGAAGAAGGTTGTCTTAATATTTGTGTTGGAGGCCCCCTAGTTGACAACCACCATTTCTAGGCTTTTCTGTAATCTCTCTTTTCTAATGAGTTTTACATCAGAGGAGGGATGGACAGGTGGGGTTTTTTCAAGTTTATTTTGATTTATTTTCTTATGGGAGTCTATTAACTTTTAGTAATAGCCTCTGGAGGCCGGGGAGGAGGAGGGGCCCAAAAATGGGCTGTGATGGTATAACATTGTAAAAATTTAGGTGAGATGTTTTGTATGGTACTGTGAGGTAGTGGGGGTTTTTAACTTTCATTTTTATTATATGTCAATGTTATGTTATAGGTCCCGTGGGGCCCTTTTTTTATATATGTATTGGGGACATTTGGGTTTTTAATAAAAAATAAAAAAAAATTTTGTTGGGGGGCTCACAGTGCATCGTTTAGGGGGTTTCCCGGGTACGGGTACTTTTAGGCACTTGGGGGGGGGGTTCTTTTAGATAAGTAGGATAATTGGGGTTTTGGAAAAACTACCATGTTTGATATGACATGTTTTTTTTTTTGGGTTTCCTTTTTCTTTTTTTCAGGGGTGGGGTATATGCCCATATTGTTTTTTTGATATACTTCTTTGTGGGAGTGGAGCAATAAGGACCTTTTTTTTTGTAAGGTCAATGTGTAGTGTTTGGTTAGTGTATTTAGTAGGTTTTTGTGTATGACACTTTTCATTACAATTTTCATTCCAGTTTGGCTGTGGGGGCCGAAAAGGCCTTTCTAGTGTTTACATTAGCAGGCGTTTAATACGTTTTTTTTTGTAATGTTGATGTTTAACCTCTTGTTATTTAAAGGGGTTTAAATGTTATTGTACATAACCTGTTTTTTAAAAAAAAAAAATATTATATCTAGCAGAACCCATAAATCTTATGAAGTTTCCAAAAATGTGTATATAAAATAACTTTTTTTTTTAAACTTTCAACACTGCTGAAGCGATGGTAAATCTGATTTAAGCAATGAATTCCAGCGTCTCAAGTTAATTAATATTGCTGATTTCAAGGATCACCTGGTGGGGTTACTGACTTTATTCTCCGTGTGTGTCGTGTTTGGCGGACGGGGGGGTTCGAGCCCCATTCTTTGAAATTAATATTTCGCCAAGTTTAGCTGTTTAGCGTAAATGTAGTAATAATAATGACAATAATAATAATCAGCTTATTGGTAGAATATTACTTGAGCCCACTCCTGGAACACAGCTAAGTACATATAAGTGGTCAGGGTCTAGTGAATTTTTTAAGTAACACGGGGGTTTAAATTTTTCCGAGAGTAAATAAGACTGAATACGAAGGTTAAGGAATTTTAAAAAATTTCCCTTTAAACCCCCATTTTTTTTTTCAACACGTTTTTGGCCCCCACCGAGGAGTGACCTAAAAAAAAAGAAACACTTTCACCATCATTCACTCTCCCAAACACTGTCTTTGCAGAGGCGTCAGAACCATAGTTTAGATGTCACTTTGCATATTGTCTTCTATTTCATATATATGACTCCCCATTACAGACGAATACGTTGCTTCATTTACCAAATATAAAGCAGCTTATATGGCGAACTTATTAACTGATAGTTATAAAATAATGGTCACAGAAGTTTAACTTGTAATTGTATCAATAACTTCCCAAGAGTAACCATTTTGGGGTTTCCTTTTTCTTTAAGGGGTCCTTTTCTGTGGTGAAGAGGCTCTTGGCCTGAGGTTTGGGCCACTTGGTCTTCTTCCCCTTTGACCGAAACCCAATTACCCCCAATCCCCCCCCCCCTATCCCATCTTTCCCCATTCCCTTTTTTCCTTTTCCTCCTCCTCATCCCTCCCTTATTCCCTTCCCGTTTTTTAAACCCGTGGGGGCTTTCCACAGACATTCTGGTTCCTAGGTAGGGGGGAAAGGGGACCGTAATCCATCCCATTCCGTTGAGGTTCTTGGCGGTGGGTAGTTTCCGTGAAATCCCTGGGGGAAGGGGGGTTTGGGTACTTTAGGGGACCAATGGGGCAAAATTTTTTCTCTTAAGACCGGCTTACTCAACCACCTATCTTTCCCCATCATAGTATTGGTTTAAAACTCTCCCCACGCCATGTAGGTAAAGATATCTCATTTCATGCTCTCAAGAGCGGGGACTCCCTCATCACGGTCCAGAATGCTGGCCAAGCTCCGATCTTTCTCTCCTTACGACCATAGATACTATTCCTATCACTATTGACAAACATCATTCTCAATCTTGTAGTGGCACTGTCATTTTTCCCCAAAACCATAGGGCCCAAAGGAATTTCCCGACATGTGGTGATGACATTCTGGAGCAACTTGAGCTCCAAGACCCTCTATCCTTAAAAATTGATACTTTTTTCCTCCCTGCCCATAAGCGAAGACTTTATCCTTTCAATATAGCCGTTTAATATTTGACAGCCGTGGGAACCCCTTTCCCCCCCGGCTACATTGCAGGGCACCGTTTTCAAGTTAGAAAGGGGCCCCCCCCCCGCACCAGTGTAGAAACTGCTGGCGTTTTTGGGCATCCAGCGAAATATTGCAGGTCCTCCGAATGCCCAGTCTGTGGGACCGACGATCATGCCAGTCCTTTTTAATCTCCTCCCCCTTTCCTTAACTGTCATGAGGCACATCCATCGTACTC
>WNWK01052805.1:0-12064 GCA_009830355.1 Cherax destructor
AGACCTGGATAAGTGAACCCCACCCTGGCATACATGTCATTTCTACCATAGAAGAAGTCCCAGTTGTCAATGAATGTTACTGCATTTTCCTTACAGTATTTGTCCAACCAGCAATTAACACCAATTGCCCTGGACAGCCATTCATCTCCAACTCCTCTCCTTGGTAAAATACCACATATGACAGGGTTCCCACCCTTCTTCCTAATTATGTCTATTGCTAACCTATACCTGCTAGTCAGGTCTTCACTCCTACGTCTGTCAACATCGTTGCCTCCAGCACTGAGACAGATAATAGGATTGCTCCCATTACTTCTCATGATATCGTCCAGACGGCTAACAATATGCTCCATCCCAGCCCTAGGAAAGCAAACCAGTGGGAGTTGTCGCAGTTGCTTTTTGCTGATGACACTGTGCTTTTGGGTCGAACCCATGATGCTTTGGCCCACCTCATGGTGAACGAAAACACATGAGGCTCCAGTCCACTGAACCATACAATCCTGAAGAGTAGTGCATCCAGTAGAACTGAATGTTGTACTCGCTACCCAAGGATATACGATGGTGTGGACGCCTCTAAGCTAATTTCATTCTACTCCCTGTTTGGTGTACTAGCTCAACAAGCAGTATATTATATTATCGTAACCACGACCGAGTTATTTTATCAATAACTACACTAGCCAGAGGTCGAACCTGGGTAGTGCAGTTATTGATCAATACAACTCGTTCGTGGTTACAATAATATAATATACTGCTTGTTGAGCTAGTACACCAAACAGGTGTAGTGTCTGATATGTGGAAGATGGCTAATGTAATTCCTATTTTTAAAGCAGGGGACAAGTCACTACCGTCAAATTACCGCCCAATAAGAGTAACCTCAATTGTAGGCAAGTTACTAGAGTCAATTATAGCTGATATTATTAGAAGTCATCTAGATAACCATAATTTGATTAATGATACTCATCATGGATTCACGAGGGGCCGTTCCTGCCTATCTAATTTATTAACCTTCTTCAGTAAAGCTTTTGAGGCTGTTGATCACGATAAAGTTTTCGATATTGTTTATTTAGATTTTAGTAAGGCTTTTGATAGAGTACCACACCAGAGACTGTTAAAGAAAGTGGCAGCTCATGGCATTGGGGGGAAAGTGCTGTCATGGATCGAGTCATGGCTCACCAATAGGAAACAGAGTGTGCATATATGGGGTTAAATCCGAGTGGGGATCTGTAACAAGTGGTGTTCCACAGGGATCAGTCTTAGGCCCGTTGTTGTTTATAATATATATCAATGACCTTGATGAGGGAATTACTAGTGATATGAGCAAATTCGCCGATGACACGAAGATAGGTAGGATAATTGATTCAAACGTAGATGTCAGGGAACTTCAGGAGGATTTAGACAAACTTAATTCATGGTCAGAAAAGTGGCAGATGCAGTTCAATGTAGATAAATGCAAAGTTCTGAAGCTCGGGAGTGTCCATAACCCAAACACTTATAAGTTAAATAACGTAGAACTTAGCCATACAGATTGCGAAAAGGACTTGGGGGTGATGGTAAGCAGCAACCTTAAACCAAGACAGCAATGCCTAAGCGTACGTAATAAGGCAAATAGATTACTGGGATTTATATCAAGAAGTGTTAGCAACAGAAGTCCAGAGGTTATATTACAGCTTTATACATCATTAGTAAGGCCTCACCTAGATTACGCAGCTCAGTTCTGGTCTCCATATTACAGAATGGACATAAATTCGTTAGAAAACATTCAGCGTAGAATGACTAAATTAATACATAGCATTAGAAATCTTCGTTACGAAGAAAGATTGAAGACCCTTAAATTACATTCACTTGTAAGACGTAGAATGAGGGGAGACATGATCGAGGTATACAAGTGGAAAATGGGTATTAATAAAAGGGATATAAATAAGGTCCTGAGAATATCTCTCCAAGAGAGAACCCGTAATAATGGATTCAAATTAGATAAGTTTAGATTTAGAAAGGATATAGGAAAGTATTGGTTTGGAAATAGGGTAGTTGATGAGTGGAACAGTCTGCCTAGTAGGGTTATTGAAGCTAGGACCTTGGGTAGTTTCAAATTTAGGTTGGATAAATTCATGAGTGAGAGGGGTTGGATTTGAGTGGGAATTGCACATGAGTAAATAGAATTATCAAAGCTTATTTATTGGGTAGCATTTAAATTGGGTTGAACAAATATCTTGTTAGTGGGATGGAATGTGAAGGACCTGCCTAGTATGGGCCAACAGGCCTGCTGCAGTGTTCCTCCTTTCTTATGTTCTTATGTTCTTATGTGTCCACACCATCGTATGTCCTTGGGTAGCGAGTACAACATTCAGTTGTACTGGATGCGCTACTCTTAAGGATTGTATGGTTCAGTGGACTAGAGCGTCATGTGTTTTCACTCACCATGAGGCGGGCCAAGGCATCATGGGTTCGACCCCTGGCTAGTGCAGTGTAGTTATTGATCAACACCTCTCCTTCGTTGTTACAATAATATATATATATATATATATATATATATATATATATATATATATATATATATATATATATATATATATATATATATATATATATATATATATATATATCAATAACAACACTGCGGCTACCGCGTTATCGATCACGTGTTGTTTAACCTGTGAACGAAAATTCCACGATGGTCTAACAAACTGGACCACACAATCCTACAAGAATCACGCACCCAGCAGAGTTAGGTGTTGTACCGTGATCCGAGGACTTACGATGGTGTGGGTGACTCAGAGTAAATATCATTCTACTCTCCGTTTGGTGTACTAGCCTCCATGAGCAGTATAATCGTATTGTAACCACGGACGAGTGGTATTTAATCAATAACAACACTGCTACTAGCCGGGGATTGATCCCCGACGTGTATATATATATATATATATATATATATATATATATATATATATATTATATATATATATATATATATATATATATATATATATATATATATCTTTCTTTTTTCAACACGTCGGCCGTTTCCCACCGAAGCAGGGTGGCCCAAAAGAAAAACGAAAGTTTCTCCTTTTACATTTAGTAATATATACAGGAGAAGGGGTTACTAGCCCCTTGCACCCGGCATTTTAGTCGCCTCTTACGACACGCTTGGCTTACGGAGGAAGAATTCTGTTCCACTTCCCATGGAATTATATATATATATATATATATATATATATATATATATTATATAATTTTATATGTCGTGCCGATTAGATAAAACTGGTCAATTAGCAAGAACTCATCTAAAATTAAGTCATTTCTAAAATTTTCTCTTATACGTTTAAAGATATATTTTTTTCATTTATGTTAATGTAAGAATTTATAATTTTGTACCAAGAGAAACTTTGAAAACCTACCTAACCTTATTACAACAAGCGCAATTTAATTTAGCCTAACCCAACTAAATATAATTTAGATACTTTAACATTAATTTAATAATAAACAAACACAATGAAATATTTTTTTTTCGTTATGTTCAGAATGATTTTGGCAAAATTATTGCATACACAAATTTCACTTGTCTTATATGGCAAGGTGAGCGTTGCTATTTAAGCCAAAATCGCAAGTTTTACCTAATCGGCACGACATATATATATATATATATATATATAGGATGGGGTCCACCTCTGGTGTAAATTGTGGGACCCATTGCCTCGGAGAAATGGATAAAAAGGCTTCAAGGAAGAATATATAGATTTATTTCTGAAGCCATTTGAATATTCCACTTCCCCTACCACCCTATCTTTTATATATATAAACTTAATTTCAAGACAAAATACATTGACAAAATACATTGACAAGAATACAATAGGGAGTAAAACAACATAGATAACAACTCAGAGCTACATGTCAAATACTTCGTCCAGCTCCCCGGCAGTGGGCCGCGTGCCCAGAACGCTGCAGGCATTTCCCCTCTGGATCGTCACACTGAATCTCTGAAAGAGGAAGCTGGTCGCCCTGTGGTCCCTGGTTTCTATGATGAGTTTCTCACCCAGCTCTTTGAGAAACTTTAGAGCACACTTGCCCCACGCTCCACGGGTCTCCGACCCTATTGGGATGAAGTTATAGCAAGGGGAAGGCCTTCATATTTGCGAGTCTTCTGGGTCTCCCTGTGGCTGGCAGCTCCACCCCCATCGGCTACGGAGTATGGCAAGTAGGTGTCTGCCATTGTGGCAGCACAGGTGTAGTCCCAAGCAATCTGCTTACCATCCTTCCAGGGTAGCATAGTGGCTCCATCAAGACGCTTTTGACTTCCATCAGACCTCTGCACTTGGGGTTCCCGTTGAGCTGGGCAACGGGCCGTGGGGAGGCTTCTCTTTATGATGTCATTGACCTTCTCATGTCTAGCATACTTCCCTTCTGATGTGTGTGTGTGTGTGTGTGTGTGTGTGTGTGTGTGTGTGTGTGTGTGGGGTTGTATGTATGTACTGCTCACAAGTCAAGTTTATCAGTCACCCCTTCCTGAAAATACTTAAATTCATGCAAAATAATATAGAAATATACACAAATAACCCGCAGATAGAAGAAAAAAGCTTACGACTTTGTCAATGAGACACACACAACCCGCACATATAAAAGAGAGGAGCTTACGACGACGTTTCGGCCCGACTTGGACCATTTACAAAGTCACACTAACACACAGAGACAGAGGAAGGGTATTTATAGGCAGGCAGACAGGAGGGTACAAGAGAGGGGGTAATGATGGAGTAGTGGAAGTAGTAGTAGTAGTAATAGTAGTAGAGGAGACAGTCATATGGGAAGGAGCACTGCAATGAGGCTAGCGGCCCGCAAGGGTGGTACGAGAGGGAAGAAAAGCGAATGAAATGAAGGAAAATACATGGCAAAAGAAAAGAAAGAAAGGAAAACCCATGAATTTTCCTTCATTTCATTCGCTTTTCTTCCCTCTCGTCCCACCCTTGCGGGCCGCTAGCCTCATTGCAGTGCTCCTTCCCATATGACTGTCTCCTCTACTACCATTACTACTACTACTACTTCCACTACTCCATCATTACCCCACTCTCTTGTACCCTCCCCTGTCTGCCTGCCTATAAATACCCTTCCTCTGTCTCTGTGTGTTAGTGTGACTTTGTAAATGATCCAAGTCGGGCCGAAACGTCGTCGTAAGCTCCTCTCTTTTATATGTGCGGGTTGTGTGTGTATTGTTCCAGTCACGGTATTGTGCCTTTTTTGTTATTTGTAAATGAGACTTTGTAAATGTTCCAGAACGGACCGAAACGTCTTCGTAACCTTCTCTCTTTTGTGTGTGGGTTATTTGTTTATTGTTCCAAGCTTCCGACGACGTTTCGGCCCGTCTTTGAACATTTACAAAGTCACATTTACAAAGTCGTAAGCTTCTTTCTTTTATCTACGGGTTAATTGTGTATATTTCTATATTATTTTGCATGAATTCAAGTATTTTCAGGAAGGGGTGACTGATAAACTTGACTTGTGATCAATACCTAGAGCGCTTACAGGCGTTGCTTAAAATATCAGTGTAGTTGAATGAGGAGCGTTTAGCTTTATGGGAAGTAAATGATCGTACTATATTGTATCTTAAAAATATTGTGAAGGAAGAAAGGGTGTAATCCCGGCTTTGTTATAACAGTGAGGGCAGGGCTGTAGGCCTAGTGGCGTTAAAGATGAGCTGGATAGTGTGCAGGAAAATATTTAAGATGACGTAAAGAGTGTTTTTGATGATTCAAAATATCATCCAATTAGAAGAACCTTAGCATGATCGTTGCACTGAACATATAATAGCTGAGATACGCATTCGTCTTAAAACCACTCCAGCAAATGTGCTCTTCTCCAATCTTCGATAAACCTCCGGAAACTTAACAAAGAATCATTCACGATACTCAGTACATCATGTTTCACCCAATTTGAAGAATTCATCTCTATCATGGAACCCACAGCTGAAAAAGCAAGTTAAGACACAGAGCCAGAAGATCAGACAAGACATCTTTAATCACAAATAGAAAAGTACACGACAGTTCTTAGCAGTATGAATAGCAGAGTATTTAATTTTGTTGTTTGAGATAGATAGGTTTCTCTAAGTCTATAGATTTGTTCCTGTATTAGAATGTCGTCTTGATTCTTACTGAGGTGTATTTACAAGATAAAAGGATTCACGAGAACAGTTGTAAATCCCGTCTTTTGTAATCAGCCTCTAAGTTTGAGATTAATGTCTTCGAATCCTGAGTTATTGTTCTTTCATTTAGAAATTATATCAACCGATTATGGATTTGTGCTCGAAAATGCAATTGTCTTTCCTTTGTCATTTATGTGAATTTAGGATTAATAGGAGATAGGATATATTATTGGTGTGAAGATTACCTTAATTATATGATATATGATGATTTTTCTCTTTTAGATTACTAGTTGATAATTATATAGACCTCTGATATAATTACGTATTAATGAGTAAAGATATGGATTTTTTTTCTGAGGCTTAGAGCGGTAGTTGATTTATGCTTGGACATGGTGAGTAAATTGTTATGTTTTGTAACTGTGTGAGATAGTTGATAGGTGTCCTGTGCTTGGACTGAAACGGGGCGAAACAAGTGTTGTGTGCAGAAACGTGGTGAAACAAGTGTTGTGTGCAGAAACGTGGTGAAACAAGTGTTGTGTGCAGAAACGTGGTGAGGCAGTTTTTTCTTGTGAGACGGACGTGGTGTAACAGTTGTGTGCAGGAATGTGGGCAGATACTTGTTTCAACACAAGTCAGACATATATGAAGTTATAGTACTTATACTTATGAAACGTTTCGACAATTATGAGGCTTTCAATCTAATACAGAGAATATTAAATACAGTGATTATATCAATGAGTGTTGCAGTGTATGGTGAAAGAATTAGTTGGATCGTTCCATTGACAAGCGTATTTATGTTCAAAGAGGCGTTTTTTTCAGGCTCCTTGATGTTCCCACATACATATAGTTTATCATATCCCTCTCAGGAAATATCATAGGTTCCAAAGCGGAACACTGTCTTGTGTATTCCATTTTTTACTAGGTTCTTGATGGTGTTAGAAGTAATGTTGGCTTAGTGGGTATTAATTTCCACAATAATGGTTCATAATAATTGTTCGTATTCAACGAAATGTGTCCTGGGATAAACTTAAGTTGTCTGGAATCTGGTGTTTTATAACATTCAGGAAGATTTTAACAACTTCACTTCTGCAATCATTGATATAATTGGCTGATTATTTAAGCTTAAAAAAGTGTTGGGAATTTAACTGAATTTTTCTTCTACAAAAATTAGTGCTCGAGAATCTACAAGATTGGAAATAAAACACAAAGGTTACTCCTCTTTTAAAACGTTCGTTATTGTAATTAAATACGTAGGACTTTAACATCCATTTTTCTCTATTTTCCCAGCAAATTTATGCATAATGAAAGGGCTTGCAATAATTGTGTTCATCTCCCACTGAAAATCTGATTAAGGATTTCAATGTTGATGTTGTTGAGAAGATAAGTAGTGTTTAGTCGTCTGGCCCTGATTATCAAAGCTTCATTCATATAGGGCAGCCATGTTACACCTCTGGGGATTTGTGGCTTAATTCCCTTTTATAGTTCCTCCATATACAGGTAGGGAATAAGTACAATAAATAGTGAGTCCATGCCACTTGCATATGAGTGTACACAAAAGTGCTGAGAGAATGCCGATGATATCGACGTTAAGCTGGAATATGTCGATAAAGTCTCTGGTCGGAATTGGGAGGTCGATAGTGTCTTGAAATATCTGGTGATGATTTGACTTAAATATTTGTTATATATTTTATATTTGAATAAAATAATAAGATGTATCATTTTATTATTAACCCATTTTTATGAATTCATTAAAAGTATTAAAATGTCTGTTTCTTTTTTTTAAGCCCAATGTGAACACTAGGATTGTGATTTTTATTAGCCCTTTTTTGTAAACAACTATGTCTTTCAAAAGATCATGAACATATCTGAAATTCCACAAATTCATTCTTGTTATAAGTGATGTCATAAGTATTGCACCGTAGTTGTGACGTCACTGATGTGATCCTGTTTAGAGGATAACAGGAACGCTTTAGGAAAATCCTCCCATTAAACAGTGATTTATGTGGGCTGTCAACCTTCTTTCTTGCAAACGGCTTGAAGAATAGGGAAAAATCACATATTTTCCTGTAAGTCCACGAGATGTTTACGAGGGTCAATCACCTACCATCTATTTCACATATATGGAGATAAACCTATCAGGTTAAAAATTCTATAAAGTATGAAATATAAGGCATAATAATATCTATTCATAAAGTCTTAACAACCTAGACTTACACCTCGAAGAGCAAATCAATAATCATGTAGCTGAAAACTACCCCTCAGGAGGCGGTGTTGATGCCAGTTGTGAAAAGATGGTGTTGGAGGTTGTGATGATGGTGGTAGTGATGGTGGATGTAGTGGGGTGGTGATGGAAGTGTTGGTAGTCATGTTGAGAATGGTTTATTGTGAAGGTGATGGTTATGGTAATCATGGTTGAGGTGTTGTGGTGGGTGGTGGTGATTGTAGATCTAGTGGAAGTATTTATGGTGGTGACTGTGGTTGAAGTTGCGGTGGAAGTGGCAAAACATTACAGGTGTCTCGTTTCTCGGTTGATAGCACACTCGGCTCACACAGTGTCCGTGGGTCGATCCCCGGCACGGGTGGAACCGTTGGGCATTTTTCCTTACACCTGCTGCCCCTGTTCACCTAGCAGTAAGTAGGCATCTGGGTGTTAGTCGACTGTTGTGGGTGACATCCTGGGAGGTGGCTGTATACCTTCGATAGGGCTGGGTTATGAAATGAGCTAAAGAAGAATAAAAGCTTTACCCTGTAAATTTAAAGTAAAAAAATCAAGCTTCCTCTGATGAAACACTCATAGACCACAAATTGCGATTGTATCCTGAAGATGGATATCTATCAGTTGTATTGAACCTCAAAAGGAGTGAAATTTTAAGTTATTTTGAAAGCAAGGGAAACGTATGTAATGCATGTTCCCGTATGAATGAACTAACAATCAATAAGCCTTAGGATTTTTAGTATTGTATGTAATAAGAGCATACGCATGAGTGTTAAGCAGTAGTATGAATAAATGAAAATGTGTATTTTGTGTTTCAGGAGCATGACCATCCAACAGGCTTGGATGAATGGATGGCAGGAGTGGAGGTCAGTGGTATTTTTATGACTTAAAATTCTGTTGGAATGTGAGCAAGGTAGCATTTATGAAGGTATTTAAGGAAATCGGTTAGGCGGACTTGAATCCTTAATGTGGGAAGTACAATGACTTCACTCTGAAGGAGGGATCGGGATGTTCTCGTCTGGAGATTCAGCTGAACTGTGATGTTAGGACCTTCTGCCAAGACAATGACTGAGTAAGTGGCAGTGAGTGTTTTCTTCTTTGTGGGGTTGCCCTATTTCAGTGGGAGACGGCAAAAGAGTTATTAAAATATATATAATCATTCACCCAGGAGTAGAATGCATATATGAATTCATACTTCAGTAAAGGCATGTTTGTATCGAAACCTGGGTAATAGAATGTTCATATGTGTTAATTTCCACTGAAATATCATGTTCATTTTAATTCAAACTCCAACAATAGAATATCACCAGTATTCACATCATTGCAACATCATGTTCATATATATTTATTAACCGGCAATATCTTGTTCATACGTGTTCATGCATCGGCGAAAGCATGATTATATATATATATATATATATATATATATATATATATATATATATATATATATATATATATATATATTTTTTTTAAAAATGTATATGTATTCAGACCAAGGCACTTTCATGTTCGTATGTTTTTATTCCTCTGCAATAATTACCTGACAATAGCATATTCACATATTACGTTTTTTTTACTAACACGAAGGCACGATCAAATATTTTCAACTGGTAAATATTTACTTCACAAATGTTCCATTGATTATCAAATATTACCAAAAGAGAAATTTATGGGTATTTTGAAAATATACCTCCAGGAAAATGACATGATCAACAATTCCCCCAAGATGGATGCAGATGAACAATGGAACTATTTATTTTGTCATGTTTCTAGAGCAGCTTGGGAATCAACTAATGGAAACAAAAATTGGCCAACTATTATATATAAATGGGATGCTATGTTTGAGGCAAATTATGGTTAACTCATTCCTCAAACAACTTCAGAGCTATTTTAACTTGAATTTTGTTTATGCCATTGTAGATAAATTGGAAGCATAACCATGCCGTAGAAGTTCATTTTTGTCATTGTACAACAGGTTTGAAGAAATTGTTGGTACACACCAAGACAGATCTGAATCAGTTCCTCAGGGAGAACTTCATGATCTAGTGAAATGTAGTAATAAGTGAAATTCATTCATAATTACAAGAAGATGGAAGATTTGCTACTCTGAAGCTAAGATTTGAGGTATATTGTATGATAAATATTACTTTTTAACAATAAATTCCTATTGGGTCACTACAAATCTTAAACGAAATATTAAGAATGATTAAATGCAGAACAGGGCAGAGAAGGTTTTTGTTACATTCAAATCATTCATATTTCGATTCTAAAAACGAAAGAAGTAGACCTACAATGACATGATTATTGCTGAGACGTGATATAAACATATAGACACTCGGAAGTCTTTTTAATAATGAGTGACTTAGATATTATGAGAAATATCTACTACGCTTAGTTTATAAACCAAGTATTTAAGCTTGTTCGAATCAGAGTAAAAACATTTCTTCAAGACGGAGATGGGAGGGTCTCTGAGTGGTTAAGGCGTATGTTGTAAGAATGTTGAATGAGAAAAAAGTGTAGACAGGAAAGGTGATGGAAGAGGTAGAGTCGATGAAGCAGTTCATCCCATCTAGTAAGATAAGTGAGATAAGTAATTTTAAGTGAAAATATTGCTTGCAGTCAAGTTCATCTGAAGGAAGGGGAAAGTTTTGTATGCACAGATCTGAAGAACATTCCAAAAGAGACGAATTACCTTCAAATTCAACACAAATGCTTTCATACATGATTGTTCCTAGGATATAATTGTATAATCTAAACAGCAACAATTTATGTAAGTCTTACACCAACTAAAAATATAATGAGATAATCGTATGTATTCAAATGTACAAACATTATGTATATAAGCTTGTCTGTGTCGAATGTCATTGCAATATGAAAGATGAAATTACATTCAATGTACTCTTTTATTCCCCAAAATGTCAGAAAAAGATACTAACTTGAATAAAGAAATTTCATTAAGAATAATGAGAAAATGGAGGTAAATTAAAATGAAAATGTCTCTCAGGAAACCAAGGGGCTATTAATTACACTTCCCAGCATGACTTAATTAACGTAGCTTCCTAACACAGGATATCATATCCCTGAAATAATACTTGAAGCATATGAAAAATAAAATTAGCATTACCTTTATTGGAAAAGATTGCAGATAAGCTGGACTATGTTTTGATTCATCTTGAAGCCAAACAAATTTATTAGGCCTATCTGTTATACTGGACACGGAAATAAATTTATTAGGTGCATCTGTTATACTAGACAAGGAAGCCAATTTTTAGGTCTATCTGTTATACTGGACAAGCAAACCAATTTATTAGGTCTATCTGTTATACTGGACAAGCAAACCAATTTATTAGGTCTATCTGTTATACTGGACAAGGAAACCAATTTATTAGGTCTATCTGTTATACTGGACAAAAAAAAAAAAATATTAGGTCAGTCTGTTGTACTGGACACGGAAATCAATTTAACTGAAAATGTGTTGTGCTCTTCACCCACCAATTCAATATTTTACATTAAATTAAGCCGTGATTAGTTTTAATACATCTAATGGAAAATGCATGAGAAGTAAAATGTGTTTAGACTTTGTTAATTATAGTAAGGAACACCTGCATTGAATTAAGTATTAAAAGAATATATCTACGTTAGTTGGGGTCAATGTCAAAAATATCTTTAATACTCTTCAGCCGCCTCAAACAAAATGTGTATTTTTTTCATGTTATATT
>WNWK01052806.1:0-12064 GCA_009830355.1 Cherax destructor
CTGGTCTTATTCATCACCTTGTGTTACTCCTGGGTCTATTCATCACCATGTGTTACTCTGGGTCTTATTCATCACCATGTGTTACTCCTGGGTCTTATTCATCAACTTGTGTTACTCCTGGGTCTTATTCATCACCTTGTCAGTATGGACATTTTATCAAGGATAAGTATATCATCAGGATAGTTGGTCATCAGGATAGTTGGTCATCTGGATAGTTGTGTTATCAGGATAGTTGCATCATCAAGACAGTTGCGTTGCATCATCAGGATAGTGCGTCATCGGATAGTTGCATCATCAAGACAGTTGCGTCATCAGGATAGTTGCGTCATCAGGATAGTTCATCATCAAGACAGTTGCGTCATCAAGATAGTTGCTTCATCAGGATAGTTGATCATCAAGACAGTTGCGCATCAGGATGTTTCGTCATCAGGATAGTTGCATCATCAATACAGTTGCGTCATCTCACAGCTGTGCATAATCTGAATTACACTGTAATGTTTCACTGCAATATTGCACTCCCACTCACTCATTCAATCATCCACCACTCATTCACTCATTAACTCACCCATTACTCATTAACTCACCCATTCCTCATTAACTCACCCATTCCTCACTCATCCACTGACTCATTCACTCACTCATCCACTGACTCATTCACTCATCCACTGACTCATTCACTCATCCACTGACTCATTCACTCACTCATCCACTGACTCATTCACTCCTATCCGCTCACCATTCCCTCGTTCAATCATCCACACTTCCACTCATCCATTAACTCATTCACTCACTCATCCCTCACTCATCCACTGACTCATCCACTGACTTATCACTCACTCATCCACTGACTCATTCACTTACTCATCATGACTTATTCACTTATTCATCCACTGACTCATTCACTCACTCATCCACTGACTCATTCACTCACTCATCCACTGACTCATTCACTCACTCATCCACTGACTCATTCACTCACTCATCCACTGACTCATTCACTCACTCATCCACTGACTCATTCACTCACTCATCCACTAACTCATTCACTCACTCATCCACTGATATTTACTCACTCATTCACTCACTCATCCACTGACTCATTCACTCACTCATCCACTGATTCATTCCTTACTCATCCACTGACTCATCACTCACTCATCCACTGACTGATTCACTAACTCATCCACTGGCTCATTCACTCACTCATCCACTGACTCATTCCTCACTCATCTACTGAATCATTCATCACTCATCCACTGACTCATTCACTCACTCATCCACTAACTCATTCACTCATTCATCCACTGACTCATTCACTCACTCATCCACAGACTGATTAACTCACTCATCCACTGACATTCACTAGAACATAGAAGAAGGAACACTGCAGCGGCCTCTGGCCCATGCGAGCAGGTCCAAGTCTCCTACTGCTAAGCCAATGCCCCAGACCAGCCAGGTCAGGTTACATGCACTTAAGGAAGGGCACGGCATCTGACCTAGTACACAAGCTAGATCAGGACCAACTCACACTCACTCACTCATCCACTGACTGATTCACTCACTCATCCACTGACTCATTCACTCACTCATCCACTGACTCATTCACTCACTCATTCACTCTCTCATCCTCTGACTGATTCTCAACTCGTCCACTGACTGATTCACTCACTCATCCACTGACTCATTCACTCACTCATCCACTGACTCATTCACTCACTCATCCACTGACTCATTCACTCACTCATCCACTGACTCTTTCACTCACTCATCCACTGACTCATTCACTCACTCATCCACTGACTCATTCACTCATTCATCCACTGACTCATTCACTCCCTATCCACAGACTGATTAACTCATCATCCACTGACTCATTCCTCACTCATCCACTGGCTCATTCACTCACTCTCCACTGACTCATCCACTGACTCATTCACTCACTCATCCATTGATGCATTCACTCACTCATCCACTGATTCATTCACTCACTCATCCACTAACTCATTCACTCACTCATCCACTGACTCATTCACTCACTTATCCACTGACTCATTCCCTCACTCATTGACTCATCCACGACTCATTCACTCACTCATTGACTCATCCACGACTCATTCACTCACTCTTGACTCATCCACTGACTCATTCACTCACTCATCCACTGACTCATTCACTCAATCATTCACTGATTCATTCACTCACTCATCCACTGACTCATTTACTCACTCATTCACTCACCACTCATCCACTGACTCATTCACTCACTCATCCACTGACTCATTCACTCACTCATCCACTAACTCATTCACTCACTCATTAACAGACTCATTCACTCACTCATCCATTGACTCATTCACTCACGCATCACCTGATTCATTCACTAACTCATCCATTGACTGATTCCTCACTCATCCACTGACTCATTCACTCACTCCTCCACTGCTCATTCACTCACTCATTCACTCATCATTAACAGACTCATTCACTACTCATCAATTGACTCATTCCCTCACTCATCACTGATTCATTCACTAACTCATCCACTGACTGAGTTCACTCACTCATCCACTGATTCATTCATTCCTCATCCATGACTCATTCACTCAATCACTCACTCTCACACTGACTCATTCATCACCATCCACTGACTCATTCACTCCTCATCCACTGACTCATTCCTCCTCATTCCTCACTCATCCACTGACTCATTCACACTCATCCACTGACTCATTCCCTCATCCACTGACTCATTCACTCCCATCCACTGACTCATTCACTCACTCATTCACTCTGGACATATTGAATGAGAAAAGTTTTCGACTCTCACAAACACTGCAACAACATCCCAGAGAACATTCCAGAGAGCACGACCAGAGAGCCCCAGAGAGCCCAGAGCCCCAGAGAGAGCCCCAGGAGAGCCCCAGATGAGCACCAGAGAGCCCCAGAGAGCACCAGGGAGCCCCAGTGAGAGCCCCAGAGAGAGCCCCAGATAGAACACCAGAGACAGCCCCAGATAGAGCACCAGAGAGGCCCCAGAGAGAGCCCCAGGAGAGCCCAGAGAGAGCCCCGAGAGAGCCCCAGAGAGCACCAGAGAGAGCCCAGATAGAGGCCCAGAGAGAGCCCCAGATAGAGCACCAGAGGGAGCCCCAGTTAGAGCCCAGAGAGAGCCCCAGAGAGAGCCCCAGAGAGAGCACCAGAGAGAGCCCCAGATGAGCACCAGAGGAGCCCCAGATAGAGCACCAGAGGGAGCCCCAGTTAGAGCCCCAGAGAGAGCACCAGAGAGAGCCCCAGAGAGGCTCCAGAGAAAGCACCATAGAGAGCTCCAGAGAGAGCGAGCCCCAGAGAGAGCCCCAGACATAACACCAGAGAGAGCCCCAGATAGAGCACCAGAGAGAGCCCCAGAGAGAGACCCAGATAGAGCACCAGAGAGAGCCCCAGATAGAGCACCAGAGAGAGCCCCAGATAGAGCACCAGAGAGAGCCCCAGTGAGAGCCCCAGAGAGAGCACCAGAGAAAGCCCCAGAGAGAGCCCCAGAGAAAGCACCAGAGAGAGCTCCAGAGAGAGCGAGCCCCAGAGAGAGCCCCAGACATAACACCAGAGAGAGCCCCAGATAGAGCACCAGAGAGAGCCCCAGAGAGAGCACCAGAGAGAGCACCAGAAAGAGCTCCAGAGAGAGCCCCAGAGAGAGCACCAGAGAGAGCCCCAGAGAGTGTGATGTAGTCAGTGTGGTTGTGAGGTCCAGCTAATTACTCACACCTTACCTTGGCAAATAGGTGTCAGCCACGCCTCCATGCTTAAGCCTCAGATCTTTTGTTCTTGCCTGGCGTCAGGTCGTAACACGTGGTCTACACCTTATGGGAAAGGGGGATGCTTTGAGCACCATATAAGGTCATGAAAACGACTAGAGGAGACAGAGAGGTGGGTGACAGGTCCGGTGAGGAGAGCTGTGGACAGCGGGTGTGCAGTGGGCCACGCGTTGCGAATCTCGGGTCAGCTGTTTGGTGAATTAAGAGTGACTATAAGTCCGTGTTACTGATAACATCTACCCTTCCCCCTGGTAATAAGTCTCATAGGTCAATGGTTATTGTATGTAATTCTCCGTCAGGATATAATGTATTCTCGCTCTTTATGTTATTAAGTAAACGATAGCCATAGTTCCCATTTTTATTTGTACCTTCTTATGCTATTCCCTATTTTGTTAAGCACTGGGATAATACAGGAGACGGGCTCACTTGCTGGGATACCTCAGGCAGAGTGGGTACAGCTCTCACAAGAGAGCCCCAGAGAGTGTTCCAGAGAGAGCCCCAGAGAGAGCTCAAGAGAGAGCTCCAGAGAGAGCTCCTAGAGAGAGCACCAGAGGGAGCTTTCAGAGAGAGCCCCAGAGACGGCCCCAGAGTGGGCTCCAGAGAAAGCCAGGGAGAGAGCCAGGGAGAGAGCCCCAGAGACAGCAGCAGAGACAGCCCCAGAGAGAGCTCCAGAGAGAGCCAGGGAGAGAGCACCAGAGAGAACCCAAGAGAGAGCACCAGTGAGATCTCCAAGAGAGAGCACCAGAGAGAGCTCCCAGAGAGAGCCCCAGATACAGCCCCAGAGAGAGCTCCAGAGAGAGCCAGGGAGAGAGCCCCAGAGAGAGCAACAGAGACAGTCCAAGAGCCAGGAAGAGAGCCCCAGAGAGAGCTGAGAAAGCACCAGAGAGAGCACCAGAGAGAGCACCAGAGAGAGCTCCCAGAGAGCCACAGAGAATAATTCTTCACTGTCACGAAAGCCAGACGTGATGGAACGACTAAAGGTCAGAGAGAAAACTTTATTCACTCTCTCTGACACCCAGAGCTGACACCCTGAGCTGACTCTCTGAGCCCACACTCTGCGCTGACTCCCTGAACCCACACTCTGAGCTGACACCCTGAACTGACATCCTGAGCTGAAACCCTGAGATGACACCTAGAGCTGATACCCAGACTTAACAGTTGGAGCTGACACCCTGAGCTAACACAAAGATCTGACATCCAGAACTGACACCCTGAGCTATAACCCTGAGCTGACACCCAGAGCTGATACCCTGAGCTGACACCCAGTGCTGACACCCTGAGCTGACAACCTGAGCTGACACCCTCATCTCCCTCCAACTCGATCGAGAGGGCCATTGCTGACATGCCTAGGATTTTAAACTGATAGAGGATAGAGGTATGGGTGTATGTGGGAAACAGTCAGTTAGCAACACTAGGGCTGAAAACAGTAAGTGTATAAAAGGAATTCATCATAAAGTAACAAATAAAGACAATGGATCAGGTCAGCAAACAAAGGGAAACAGTAGAGGGAAACAAGAGATTAGCTCCCTTAAGGTTTACTATACTAATAGCAGGAGTGTAAGAAATAAGATAAATGAGTTAAGATTAATTGCAAGTGCAGGAAACATAGATATTATTGCTATAACGGAGACCTGGCTCAATCTGAAAGATAGAGAGTTGCCTTCTGAATATCACATACAAGGCTATAAATTATTCCACACTGATAGGGTCAACAGGAAGGGTGGTGGAGTAGCGATGTATGTCAGAGACAATTTAAATTGTTGTGTTAGACAAGATATAAAATTAGAAGCGTCAGCCACTGAATCTGTTTGGTTACAGCTTCTTGAGGGCCGTGTAAAACTTATCTTGGGTGTGATTTACAGGCCCCCAAATCTTGATAGGGAGTGCAGTAAACTTCTATGAAATGTTGTGCTAATGGGAGATTTCAACTTTAGACAAATTGACTGGAGCAATTTGACAGGAAATTTAGAGTCAAGTGACTTTCTTGATACGATTCAGGATTGTTTTTTGAAACAGTTGGTGACAGAACCAACTAGAGGAAATAACCTGCTAGACTTGGTTCTTGCCAGCAGGGAATCGCTAATTAATAATCTTGAGGTTAATGATGAGCTTGGGGAAAGTGTTCACAAATCACTCAGTTTTAATATATCATGGAATTACCTTAATAATGACAATCAATTCTCTGTCCCTGACTTCCGCCTGGCTGATTTCATAGGACTGAAAAATTACCTGGGTGGGCTGAACTGGAATAACCTGACAGTGGGTCAGGTAGGTGGTGATTGCCAATATGACGTTTTCCAGAGAATAGTTCTAGCTGCTCAGACACATTATGTTCCTAATAGGGAAATCAGATCAAACAAAAATGATCCTAAATGGATGAACAATAGATTAAAACATCTCATTGGTCAAAAGAGAGGCATATATAGGCGAATCAAAAGAGGAGAGGGGCAATTAAGTAATCAATATATTCAGTTAAAGAGAGAAATAAAAAAGGGAATAAGAAAAGCAAAAAGAGACTGTGAGGTTAAAGTTGCAAGAGAATCGAAAACTAACCCAAAAGGATTTTTTCAGGTATACAGAAGTAAGATTAGGGACAAGATAGGCCCACTCAAAACTTACTCAGGTCAGCTCACCGTCAGTGATAAGGAAATGTGTAGAATTTTTAACACTTACTTCCTCTCAGTTTTTACACAGGAAGATACTAGCGATATTCCAGAAATAATAAATTATGTAGATCAGGACGATAGTAAACTATGCACTATCAGGGTCACAAGTGACATGGTCCTTAAACAAATAGATAAATTAAAACCTAACAAATCCCCAGGCCCTGATGAACTGTATGCAAGGGTTCTAAAGGAATGTAAAGAGGAGCTTAGCAAACCTATGGCTAATCTTTTCAACATATCACTGCAAACTGGCATGGTGCCAGATAAGTGGAAAATTGCAAATGTAATACCTATTTTCAAAGCAGGAGACAGGTCCTTAGCTTCGAACTATAGACCAATAAGCCTAACCTCCATAGTGGGAAAATTTATGGAATCAATAATTGCCGAGGCAATTCGCAGCCATCTTGAAAAGCATAAATTAATCAACGAATCTCAGCACGGTTTTACAAAAGGCCGTTCCTGCCTTACAAATTTAATAACTTTTTTCACTAAGGTATTTGAGGAGGTAGATCATGGTAATGAATATGATATTGTGTATATGGACTTCAGTAAGGCTTTTGATAGAGTCCCACATCAGAGACTATTGAGGAAAATTAAGGCACACGGAATAGGAGGAGAAATTTTTCCTGGATAGAGGCATGGTTGACAAATAGGCAGCAGAGAGTTTGCATAAATGGGGAGAAATCAGAGTGGGGAAGCGTCACAAGTGGTGTTCCACAGGGGTCAGTATTGGGCCCCTTGTTGTTCACAATCTACATAAACGACATAGATGAGGGAATAAATAGCGACATAAGCAAGTTTGCCGATGACACCAAAATAGGCCGTCCAATTCATTCAAATGAGGACATTAGAGAACTCCAGGAAGATTTGAATAGACTGATGCAGTGGTCGGAGAAGTGGCAGATGCAGTTTAATATAGATAAATGCAAAGTTCTAAATATTGGACAGGACAATAACCATGCCACATATAAACTAAATAATGTAGATCTTAATACTACTGATTGCGAAAAGGATTTAGGAGTTCTGGTTAGCAGTAATCTAAAACCAAGACAGCAGTGCATAAGTGTTCGCAATAAAGCAAACAGACTCCTTGGCTTCATATCAAGAAGCATAAATAATAGGAGTCCTCAGGTTGTTCTTCAACTCTATATATTCTTGGTTAGGCCTCATCTAGATTATGCTGCACAGTTTTGGTCACCGTATTACAGAATGGATATAAATGCTCTGGAAAACGTACAAAGGAGGATGACTAAGTTGATTCCATGTATCAGAAATCTTCCCTATGAAGATAGACTGAGGGCCCTGAATCTGCACTCTCTAGAAAGGCGTAGAATTAGGGGGGATATGATTGAGGTATATAAATGGAAAACAGGAATAAATAAAGGGGATGTAAATAGCGTGCTAAAAATATCTTGTATTGACAGGACTCGAAGCAATGGCTTTAAGTTGGATAAATTCAGATTCAGAAGGGATATAGGAAAGCATTGGTTTGGTAATAGAGTTATCGATGAGTGGAACAAACTCCCGAGTACAGTTATAGATGCTAAAACGTTGTGTAGTTTTAAAAATAGGCTAGATAAATATATGAGTGGGTGCGGGTGGGTGTGAGTTGGACCTGACTAGCTTGTGCTACTAGGTCTGATGCCGTGCTCCTTCCTTAAGTGAATGTAACCTGACCTGGCTGGGTCGGGGCATTGGCTTAAGCCGGTGGGAGACTTGGACTTGCCTCGCATGGGCAACTAGGCCTGCTGCAGTGTTCCTTCTTTTTTATGTTCTTATGTTCTTAAGAATTATGCATTTCAATTCTCAATGTACAAGTTGTTTTTAAGAATTCTCGGACTGTTAAGAATATACTGATCAAGAATTCTCCAAAACCTGGTGAAGGTGATGTGTAGAGGACTGGGTGCCAATGTTGCAGCTCTCGTATGTAGGGCAGACGGGTAAACCTTCAAATATCAGAATTACTCAACAACAGTAGTCAGTGTGGACAGCTCAAGAATCTAGCTGGATGTTCAACACACATGAGTGTGTAATCATCCTGCCAAGTGAGGCGAAGGTTATTGTCCCATGTACTTCATGGATAGAAAGAAATATTCTTGAGACTGCAATTCTTAAACACGATAAACTTTCGTTATTAAATGGTAAATCTGGGTTATTTAAGCTTGATTCATTTATAACTGAGGTTATCGTATGCTACCAGATAATTTTGCTGTTAATCACTAAATTACCTTTGTTTATGGGCTGACTTTTCTGTTTCCTGTAATACTTAATCTCCCTGGCACTAGGCACTCGTTGTGCCTGGGGTTCTGAATGTTTTCCCTCCACCAAACTAAGACTTAGCAAGACGTCCCTCGGAACGTATTTGCTGTGATTTCTTACTCCTTTTTGCAACTTTGCAAGCTCCTGATGTGTTGATTGCAACACGAAACGCCTAGATCTCTCATTCAACTCCTTGTGTGGTTGTTTGCAGCCTGTGTCGCTTGCATATATTGAGTTTCCTGAGGTACGTTTATTGTCTTCTTGAGGATGAGGGTCCCCAGGAAAGTTCTAGAGGTGGTACCTCCCTATATATATACAGTGGACCCTTGCTATTCGAACACTCCAAAACTCACCCTCATTCCAGAATGCTGTTACAAACGAATTTATTCCCATAAGGAATGATGTAATAGATTAGTCCATTTCAGACCCCCAAAAATACACTTATAAAAGCACTTACAATAATAAACTTACATAAAGGGTGAGTTTTGGAGTGTTCGAATATAAATATATATATATATATATATATATATATATATATATATATATATATATATATATATATATATATATATATATATATATATATATATATTTGTATGTATGTATGTATGTATGTATGTATGTATGTATGTATGTATGTATTATGTATGTATGTATGCATGTATGTATTTACAAGTCGGCCATCTCCCACCGAGGCAGGGTGACCCAAAAGGAAAGAAAATCCCCAAAAAGAAAATACTTTCATCATCATTCAACACTTTCACCACACTCATACATAATCCTGTCTTAGCAGAGGCGCTCAGATACGACAGTTTAGAATAGTCCCTCCAAACTGTCACTATCCCAAACCCCTCCTTTAAAGTGCAGGCATTGTACTTCCCATTTCCAGGACTCAAGTCCGGCTAAATCAATAACCAGTTTTCCGTATTCCTTCACTAAATATTACCTTGCTCACACTCCAACAGCTCGTCAGGTCCCAAAAACAATTCGTCTCTATTCACTCCCATCTAACACGCTCACACACGCTTGCTGGAAATCCAAGCCCCTCGCCCACAAAACCTTTTTTACCCCCTCCCTCCAACCTTTTCGAGGACGACCCCTACCCCCTTCCTTCCCCTACAGATTTATACGTCTCCAAGTCATTCTACTTTGATCCATTCTCTCTAAATGACCAAACCACCTCAATAACCCTCTTCAGCCCTCTGACAAATACTTTTAGTAACTCCACACCTCCTCCTAATTTCCACACTCCAATTCTCTGCATAAATTTACACCACACATTGCCCTTAGACAGGACATCTCCACTGCCTCCAGCCTCCTCCTCGCTGCAGCATTTGCAACCATGCTTCACACCCATATAAGAGTGTTGGTACCACTATATTTTCAAACATTCCCTTCTTTGCCTCCATAGATAACGTGTTTTGTCTCCACAGATACCTCAACGCACCACTCACCTTTTTTCCTTCATTTATTTATGGTTAACCTCATCCTTCATAAACCCATCTGCTGACAAGTCAACTCCCAAATATCTGAAAACATTCACTTCTTCCATAATCCTCTCTCCAATGTGATATCCAATTTTTCTTTTCTAAATCGTTTGATACCCTCATCACCTTATTCTTATCTATGTTCACTTTCAACTTTCTACCTTTACACACCCTCCCAAACTCGTCCACTAACCTCTGTAACCTTTCTTTAGAATCTCCTATAAGCAAAGTATCATCAGCAAAAGTAACTGTGTCAACTCCCATTTTGTACTTGATTCCCCATAATTTTATCCACCTCTCTCCCCAACACCTTAGCATTTACTTCTTTTACAACCCCATCTATAAATATATTAAACAACCATGGTGACATTACACAACCCCGTCTAAGACCTACTTTTTCCGGGAGTAACCCTCTCTCCTACACACCTTAACCTGAGCCTCACTATCCTCATAAAAACTCTTTACAGCATTCAGTAACTTACTACCTATTCCATACACTTGCAACATCTGCCACATTGCTCCCCCATCCACTCTATCATATGCTTTTTCTAAATCCATAAATGCAATAAAAACTTCCCTACCTTTATCTAAATATTCACATATATGCTTCACTGTAAACACTTGATCTACACATCCCTACCCACTCTAAAGCCTCCTTGCTCATCTGCAATCCTACTCTCGTCTTACCTCTAATTCTTTCAATAATAACCCTGCCATACACTTACCTGGTATACTCAGTAAACTTATTCCCTATAATTTTTACAATCTCTTTTATCCCCTTCCCTTTTTTATAAAGGAACTATACATGCTCTTGTCAATCCCTTAGGTAGCTTCCCTCTTTCATACATTTATTAAACAAAAATACCAACCACTCCAGCACTATATCCCTCCCTGCTTTTAATATTTCTGTCATGATCCGTCAGTTCCAGCTGCTTTACCCTCTTTCATTCTACGTAGCCCCACGCACCTCCCCCACACTCACATCCTGCTCTTCCTCACTCCTAAAAGATGTTGTACCTCCCTGACCAGTGCATGAAATTACCGCCTCCCTTTCTTCATCGACATTTAAAAGTTCCTCAAAATATTCCCGCCATCTACCCGATACGTCCAATTCCCCATCATAACTCCCCCACTCTGTTTTTAACTGTCAAGTCCATTCGTTCCCTAGGCTTTCTTAACTTGTTTATCTCACTCCAAAACTTTTCTTATTTTCCGTAAAATTTCTTGACAGAGCCTCTCCCACTCTTTCATCTGCTCTCCTTTACACTCTCTCACCACTCTCTTCACCTTTCTTTTACTCTCCATATACTCTGCTTTTCTTACAACACTTCTGTTTTGTAAAAACCTCTCATAAGCTTACCTTTTTCTCTTTTTTTACACCCTTTACTTTATCATTCCACTAATCACTCTCTTTCCTCCTGCACCCACCCTCCTATAACCACAAACATCTGCTCCACATTCTAATACTGCATTTTTAAAACTATTCCAACCCTCTTCAACCCCTTCTATTCATACTTGCATTTACCGACCTTTCTGTTATTATAATATGTGTGTGTGTTAGTTACCATTTTGTCCTAGGGACATGTCGATTAGACACTAGGCCTTTTTTTTGTGTGTGTGTGTGTGTGTGTGTGTGTGTGTGTGTGTGTGTGTGTGTGTGTGTGTGAAAGAAACACTTCAAATGTTTCCGCCCCACCGGAATTGAACCCGGGCCCCCCGGTGTGAAGTGAAGCGAGAGCTTTAACCATCAGGCCACCGGTGTGTATGTGTGTGTGTGTACTCACCTAATTGTGGTTGCAGGAGTCGAGACTCAGCTCCTGGCCCCGCCTCTTCGCTGTCCGCTACT
>WNWK01052807.1:0-12064 GCA_009830355.1 Cherax destructor
AGAGATAGACAATATAATAACCTATGTGACATGTCAAGATATCTTATTCATGAAATAAGATACCTGCTTGCAACAGATAATTGAAATGTAGATATAAACCCAAATGTACAATTGTTAACCCTTTGGGGCCTAGTGCCTAGGCCTTTTGTGTATCCATATGCTATTGCGCTACCGTCCACAGGATGGATATGGGTGCACATAAACCAGCCACTTCGGTGGCAAAATCTAAAAATCCAGAGAGAGGTTTTTAGTACCAGGAAGGAAAAAGCTGGCAGGAAATGACAGAAATCGTACACCAACTGCAATCATTTCTGGAGTGGAATCACAGTCAATGGCCTCCACTCCAACACAACAGAATTAGTGCCAGGAAAAAAGACCCCCATACCACCAATCCAACGACATTCATCTTTGAAATATACAGGGTCTAGAGCCAGCAACAAACAACAAGATACATTACATTCGTGGACTGCTTACAGAGTCAAATGCTATGTTTGTGGCTTTCTACAGAGACCCACATAAGAGATAATAATAATAATAATAATATAATAATATTTTTATTTCGATGCATGATACAGTGTACATTGTTAATTGGTAGTTACAATTATAAAACTGTAATGCAAGGAGAGCCACTGGCATGCCATGGCATTAGGGGCAGCTTATTCTAAAGACTTATTCACTAAGTACTTAATGCTAGAGAAATTGATTGAGTTTATTCTAGTTCTGTATTATTTAAAATTATAATATGATTATACATACTATTAAAAGACAATACAAGAGAAATTGGTTGAGTTTAATCTAGTTGTATATTTTAATTCAAGTTACAATATGTTGATGCTATACTAGTATAATAACAATACTAGAAAAATTATTGAGTTTCTTCTAGTTATATATTTTATTTCAAATTAAAATGATGATACTATAATATTTTAAATGACAATATGATGATATGAAATTGCAACAAGTGTTAAGGAGGATGACATATAAAATTGAGATTATCTTAAGTAAAATAACATTGGGTTTGAAAGTTTGTTACAGTATGAGTATTTAGTTTAGGGTGAGTAGGTGATTTTTGAGAAGAGTCTTGAATTGATTTTCCGACAAGGTTAACTTAATATTTACTGGTAATGAATTCAGATTCTGGGCCCTTTATGTGCATAGAATTTTACATTGTTAGTATGGATTCGGGGTATGTCAAATAGTGATCTGTGTCTTGTGTCGTGGTCGTGGGACCTATTAAAGTTGTTGAGGAGAATTTTGAGCGGAGGGTTGATATTAGCATGTAGAGTTTTATGTATGTAGAAGGTAAACTCAGGTAAACTCCAGACCCATCATGCAACTGGATCTGGCGAACTGTGCCTCTGTCGAGGAGGACGCCTGTTGAGTATCAGGAGAATTTTTTTTTAATTTTTTTAGCTAACACATAAATATAAATAACTCACTTAACTTTATTCCTAGTATACCTCCTTTATAGTATAATAATAAGATATTATATCCTTTATAGTATAATAATAAGGTATTAAAAGGACCCCAATTCAAGATTCAAGATGATTTATTTCTCTTTAAAAATTACGATGTATGTTTTACATTTAAAGACAATAATTATACAAAGATGGGTTAGCATGCCTAGCATGCCTGGGCATGCTAGGCATGGAAATTCACTTTGATTTTTTGGGTTATCCTAGGTTCTATACACATATGCTGCTACGTATGATAATCTATGTAACTGTAAGTAAGTAAGTTTATTCAGGTATACACAAATACAGTTACATAGATTATCATACATAGCAGCATATGTGTAGAAACCTAGGATAACCCAAAAGTCACACGAGTGACTTATTTCCATTGGGGTCCATTTAATACCTTAATATTATACAATGTAGTAGTAATGAAAATGAGAATGGTAACGTCTTGGCATGCAAAGTTAGAGGTGACATCCTGGCCGGGTCACCATTTGAGAAGACCGGCCGGACGTACCGGCGAACCTACAAGAAGAAGGTGGACCATCTGTATAAACACATTTATAAATTAATTATATTGCATTTAAAAGAAATTACCAAATTTACCAAATTTATACTTGTGTGTGAGTATAAGTGTATCGATGAGTGGATGAGTAGCTTTAATAATTATACTTGTGATGTCTGTGGTGGCGGAGCAGAAGGTAAACAAGATGATGGCTGCCCCAGCTCAACACTGTGTTGATGACCTCAGGAAGGAACGCTTAAAATGCAGCTTCAACAAGGAAGAAATTACAAATCTCATCGATGGTGGAAAGGAGAAGACTGCTAATCGTCGGAAAATAGGTGAGTGATAAAGAGACATATCTAAATAAGTGTGAACCCTTCTGGCTTCTTTTTAATTTTTACTTGAGGGATATCAATAATAATAATAAATAGTAGTTTATTTGGACATGATACAAAGAGTTACAATTTGTTATGAGATGTTATGAGGTGTACATGCCAAAAAGAATGAAGAAACCCATAGTAGTAGGCTTATTGGCCCATGCTAGGCTGGTCGAAGTTATGTCTTCAAAGAGGGAGCAGATTAGTCTTGGATTGTCAGTCAGCAGTTTGAGAACAATAATACGAAAAGAACTTCAGCTGAACTTTTTTGACTTAAGACTGACAGAGACTGACACCAGTCAGTCCATCTATCATTCTGTCATGCAGGAGGAGCCACATGTCTATTAAAGAGTCTCTATTTCAGCATGATAAAAAACAGAGGTGAATGACATTTGGGTACATGCAGAAACCCCCCTTAATATAGAGCATTTCGGGAAAAATTTAAAAACCAGGTTTGGGATTATGATTAAGATATACCTGGAGGGTTTCGGGGGTCAGCCCCCCATGACCCAGTCCGTGACCGAGCCTCGTTAATGGAGTAAAGCATTTGACATAATGTAAAAAATTTCAATTTTTTAATGGTTGTGAGGATTACAGATATTGAGAAAAGAAGAATTTTTTTTTTTCATATGATTTTGACAATGAGAATATTATTTATATTTTTTTATATTTAGTTATATTTGATATGTTATGGAGATAAGATGTTTTTTTTAAGGTAGTTTTGAAGACAGTGGTTTGGGGATTTCTGGCAGAGAGTTCCATATTTTGGGCTCTTTTTTTATAGTAATTTGAATTTTTACTAAGGTCAAGTTGCCCAAAGGGTTTATTGACATTTTTTTCCCTAGTATTTTGTCTATGGGTCCTGTTTCAAAATCAAAAAAGGTTTTGCGGGTCCAGCTTGATTGCAGCCCCCAGCCCCACACCGATTTGGGTCAACCCCCGTACCTGGAAACATTAGGACGTTTTTTAGGAAACCCGCTATCCATGTTCACCTACCAGAAAAAGGGTGCCTGGGGTTACCCCACTGGGTGGGTTGTATCCTGGGGATACCTGGGGTATACTTAGAGTTTCAGGGGGCAAACCCGCGCCCGGCTGGGGCCAGGCCCTGGAGATCAGGTCTGGGGGAAGGGGGGGTGGTCAGAGTGTTGAACGGATTATCTCTGATTTAAGGGGGGCTTTTTATTTGTCCATATACAGGACCCCGGGCCTTTGGGAAATCGGGAAGATTTCTAGCACTTTTTTTTGGGGAAATTTTACCCCCGGGTTTTGAATCCACTGGGAAAACGGGCCGTGACATCCACCTGGGGCCCCCAAAGTTCTGACTTACTTTGACATTAAATGTCTTTTTATTTTAAATAGACTTTTTATTAATCCATCTATGATATTTTTTTAAAATTTTACAGTCATCCCTTTTGGTTTTCCCCTTTTTCTAGTTTTCCATTTTGTTTTTAATTTTTCAGGGAAAATTTTCTTGTTTTCGATTGTTTTAGTTTTCCCACCGTATGGGACCTGTCCACCAGGGCCCCGCACATACAAAGACGGGCCCCCCACCCCTGCACCTCTCACCAATGTCACCAGTCTAGCATTGTTTTGTTGAGTGAACATCACCCCAGGAGTTTATACAAAAAATTTATTAACAATTCATTGTTTTGGCCCCTTTATTATTTGTGTGACTACAAATTACCATCCCCAAAAAAAGCTCCCCGGGCCATTCTTGGAAAGAAAGTGAGGGAAAACTGAGAAATGAAGAAAGAAATAATAGAAAAAAATGATAGTGGTGTACGATTGCCATGCCAGGATATACAAGAAAACCCATCAACCATCAGTTCCATTGTGCAAGAGAAAGGAAATCACGGAAGCTAATTTTAAAAGGGGTGAAGATAACAAACAGAGATCAAAACAAGGGAAAATATGGAGAAATTGTTATTGGGGGGGATCCAAAACTGCTAGCGGTGATAGGTTGTGCAATCCATCATATGTAAAAAAGCAAGGCTGTTGCACCCCCATCTGTAAAAAAAATGCCGGGAACCAGGGGGGTTTTATGAATTTGGCCAGAAAGGCTGGTTCAAATCAAGAAGGAAATGGCATACAGTGTTGAAGGCATGGTGGGGGTGCCAGTTCAGATAAAGATGGGGCTAAAAAAATTTGGGGGAGTTTAAAGAATATGTAGAGGAGAAGAATTTAAACCCCAAAAGTGTTTAATTGTGACAAAACATTTTTTGGAAAAAAATGCCGAGGACCTAATCAAGGGGGAAAAGGAATTTTTTGGACACAAGCCAGAAAGACAGGTAATTTATTTATGGGGAACGCTAGGGGGTTTTAAAAGGGAACCCTTTTATTTGGGTATCACTCTAAAAACCCAGAGGTTAAAAATACAGGTTGAAAAGTAAAGTGTTTTTTAAGTCAATGCTAACATGGGGACTAGGGAAATTTTCCTGGGAAAGGTTTTAAACAAGTGTTTGGCCCCAGGGAAGAAATATCTATTGGGGAAAAAGCCACTTGTCCCGGAATGGACAAAGCCCTGGTCATCCTCAAGACTTAAGACCAAATGCCCCAAAGGGAAATTTAGATTTTAAAAATGGGAAATTCTTGCCTTTAACACCACTCCTCTCCAGCCCATGGGCCACAGGTCATTGCAAACTTTAAAACTGTACACCAAAGCAATGTTTCAAAGGTGCTTTTATGTAACCAGACACTAGATTGACCCTAAAAAAGTTCTGGGAAGGGTCACTGAATCTTCCATTGCATAGGCCTTTTAGATGTTCAGGAGGACCCCCGGGCGATGAACCTGCTTGGGGAAAATTGTAGATTTGTCCCAGAGAGGGGTTTTGAAGGGTTTTAAGCTAACCCCGATGAGCCTTTGGGAAAGGGGAAAAATTGTGGAATTGGGGACCAGGGGGTTTGGAATGAATGGAGAGGGTGGGAAGAGTTGGTGGGGGGACCCAATGAAGATCTAACCCCTGAAGAGCTGCAAAATTGAGCTGCAACAAAAAAAACAGATCTGAGGAAATTGTTTGTGGAGGAAGAAAAATGGGAGTCCTCTTCAGAGATTAAGGAGATTTGAATGGAGTAGGGGGAATCATTTGTGAGGAACATCACCCCGACAAAGATGTTGAACCGGGTGGTACTTTTACAAATGTCCCATTTTGGGGGCATTTTAAAGAGCCGCCAGATCGAGTCTTTTGGGGGAGATATTTAGGGCCCCAGGGTGCAGGAACACAAGCTGGTCCTAGTGGAAAAAAACAAAAAAGGGGAAGGACCCGTGAGGACTTACCTAGAGTCCTTTGGAGGGGATTTCCTTCCAAAATTAGGCCCCCTCCCTCCTATTTTCTTCCCTCCCAACATCGCTTTAGTAAGGGAAGGCCACATTATTTCATTCATTTGTGCATGTAAACTTCTTTAGCCCAAATTTTTTTTTTCCCAAAATTTTGGGGTTTTTGGAAGATTAATTGAATTTCCATTATTTCATGGGGGAAAAAAGTTTTTGGGTTTTTCCATTTTGGTTTTTTTCCATCCATCTGGAACGGATTAAAAAGAAAAAGAGGGATGACTGTTTAAAAAACACATTACATGATAAAAATGCCTTTTTCCGCTCACTAAGATATGCTATTGAGGGGGGGGAAAATCGGGAGGGAAAAATTACGCTTTCTCTGGTCGAGCATTAGAGAAAAATGTTTAATTGCGTGTGGGCCCAGTCACCTATAATAATAGTTTATTGTGACATGATACAAATATGTACAAGGATTTGTAGGAATGGGGGTGTACTTGCCAAAAGCCCTTACATATGCAGAGCATTATGGGCAAGCTTAAAATTAATCTCATGTATTTGAATAGGTAAAAATTATAGTAAAGCAATTTGTCTACAAAATAAGTATAGTTGAGTATTTAAGCAATGAATTTGAACATAATTTGAACATAACAATCTAGAAACATAATAGTTTTACAGTTTTGAAGCTTTGCAGTTTTATAATATATCAACATAATAATTTATTATTTGTAGTAATGCAATTTATTAAATCAGATCAAACAAATCAAATAAATTATTTGTGTTGCAATAACAGTTTACAGCTTCTCCTCACTTACCGACGTACTCGTTTACCGACAACTCGGAGTTACGTCGGGCTCTCCGTTGAGAAAAAAAAAAATGTATGCCGTATGGGAACTTGGGTCACGCATCTCAATCTCCTTCTTACAGCCACTCAGTACACTAGCTTTTAAAGTCTCCAAGACTACATATTTGTACAAATTTGAACTTGATTCTGTATCCCATAGTACCTACCTGGAGTCTACCTGGAGAGAATTTCAGGGGTCAACGCCCCTGCGGCCCGGTCTGTGACCAGGCCTCCTGTTGGACCAGGGCCTGATCAACCAGGCTGTTACTGCTGGCCGCACGCAGTCCAACGTACGAACCACAGCCCGGCTGATCAGGTACCGACTTGAGGGGCCTGTCCAGTGCCTGCTTGAAGACAGCCAGGGGTTTGTTGGTAATCCCCCTGATGTATGCTGGGAGGCAGTTAAACAATCTTGGGCCCCTGACACTTATTGTGTTGTCCCTCAACGTGCTAGTGGCACCCTGCTCTTCATTGGGGGATGTTACACGCCTGCCGAGTCTTTTGCTTTGAGGGAGTGATTTTTGTGTGCAAGTTTGGTACTAAGCCCTCGAGAATTTTCCATGTGTATATAATAATGTATCTCTCCCGCCTGCGTTCTAGAGAGTACAGGTTTAGGAACTTCAAGTGTTCCGCACTTATGCGTGCGGTGAAGGTTCTCTGCACATTTTCAAGGTCAGCAATTTCACCCGCCTTGAAAGGTGCAGTTAGTGTGCAGCAATATTCCAGCCTAGATAGAACAAGCGATCTGTAAAGTGTCTACATGGGATTGGCATCCCTGGTTTTGAAGGTTCTCATTATCCATCCTGTCATTTTTCGAGCAGATGCAATTGCTACTTTGTTATGGTCCTTGAAGGTGAGATCCTCTGACATGATCACTCCCAGGTCTTTGACATTAGTTTTCGCTCTATTGTGTGGTTGGAATTAGTTTTTACTCCGATGAGATTTTAATTTCTTCACGTTTCGTATCTTAGTAATTGAAATTTCTCATCATTGAACTTCATATTGTTTTCTGCAGCCCATTTAAAGATTTGGTTTATGTCTGCTTGGAGTCTTGCAGTGTCTTCAACGGTGGACACTGTCATACAGATTCGGTGTCATCTGCAAAGGAAGACACAGCACTGTGGCTTATATCCCTGTCAATGTCTGATATGAGGATGAGGAATAGGATGGAAGCAAGTACTGTGCCTTGTGGAACAGAGCTTTTCACAGTAGCTGCCTCAGACTTTACTCTGTTGACTACTACTCTTTGTGTTCTACATGTTAGGAAATTATAGATCCATCTACCAACTTTTCCTGTTATTCCTTTATCACACATTTTGTGCGCTATTACACCATGGTCACACTTGTCAAAGGCTTTTGCAAAATCTGTGTATATAACATTCTGCATTTTGTTTATCTTCTAGAGCATCCAGGACCTTGTCGTAGTGGTCCAGTAGTTGGGACAGACAGGAGCGGCCTGCTCTAAACCCATGCTGTCCTGGGTTGTGCAATTGATGGGTATCAAGATGGGTGGCAATCTTGCTTCTTAGAACCCTTTCAAAGATTTTTATGATATGGGACGTTAGCGCAATTGGTCTGTAGTTCTTTGCTATTGCTTTACTGCCTCCTTTGTGGAGCGGGGCTATGTCTGTTGTTTTTAGTAGCTGCGGGACGATCCCAGTGCAAGATAGAAGTGCAGCAGAACTTGTATAGGTTTCGTAGCTGACATTTAAAGCACTCCAGAGCGATTGTTATTATTACAAGAAATAAATCTTTATCTTTATTAATTATTATTATTATTATTATTCTTATTATTATTATTATTATTATTATTATTATTTATTATTATTATTATTATTATCACCATCAGCATACTTGCTCACTGAGTTTAATCATTTCTTAATTAAGCTGCCACAAGAGAAACAGAATGTAAACACACAGACAAACAAACCAGCTGATCCTTGACTGTGTACTTCTTTGTATTTCTTTCATTTTCCTCTTCAAGTGCTGCTCCACTTATAACTCTATCTTGTACTATGGGGTGCACAACAGATGCAGCAGCACTTGGGAGAAGAAAACAAGAGGAAAATGGAAGTACAAAAGAAGTACACAGTCAAGGTATCAGCTGGTTTTTCTGTGTGTTTACATTCTGTCTCATGGCAGCTTGAGAAAAATGATTATACTCAGTGAACAAGGTATGTCGATGGTGATAATAATAATAATAAATATATTAATAATCACTCTGGGGCGCTGTAAATGTCATCGTATTTCGTATAGGTTTATTAGCAGACGTTTAAAGCACTCCAGAGCTATTATTATTATTATTATTATCATCATTATTATTTATTATCATCATTTATTATTATTATTATTATTATTATTATTATTATTATTATTATTATTATTATTATTACATTCTCTGTGTCTTTCATGCCACCTTAATAAATGATTAAACTCAGTGAACAAGGTATGTGGATGGTAATAATAATATCAATAATAATAATATTAATAATACGTAATAATAATAATAATCGCTCTGGAGTGGTTTAAATGTCAGCTACCAAACCTGTACAAAATACGTATGACACAGTCAGCGTGGCGTCTCAGCGTCAAGTATCTCAGTCACCTTCTTACAGCCTCTGAGTACACTAGCTTTCACTTGTCTCCATATTGTACAAATTTGCACATTACTGTGCATCCCATAGTAAAAACTGACATATATGGAGAGGTATTGGAGGGTGTGCTGGGCTGGGGCTATACGAGAGAGAGGAAGAATGGCAGCAGTCTCAGTAACTCCTGCTTCACCATGACATACGGACGTGTAAGCTCACGGCACCATAAAATATTGTATAATTATACTTTTACTATCAATTAAGGTTATCTACCTATCATATTTATTCCAGAATAATATTATGTATAACATAAGTAACATAGAAGCATGATAAAGGTGCCCAAATTAATAAAAACTGACATATAGAGAGGTATTGAAGGGTGGAGGGCTGAGAGGGATAAAAAAAAAAAGTGACCGCGACCATTACAGAAAACGTTACCCGCCTGAAGGGTAACTATAGAAGATCACTCTTACCCTATGCAAAGACTGAAAAAAGTGCGATTTTCTCGATTTTTTTTTATAAAGTAATCAGCTATGTAAGCGTTTCCTGGAATAACTTGGAAGAAAGTCATTGACCTATTTCATGTTGTATTACCCTTAATAATAAACAGATTGGAAGGAATTTCCCAACAAACATAAAACTGAATGTTTTAATTTTGGGTGGTGACACTTTTCAAGTGTCAGTAAGGGGTGATTCCTTGATTAGCGACGAAATCGTTTACCGATGGGGTCTTAGGACCCTATATCCATCGTTAAGTGAGGAGAGGCTGTATATGGTCATTAGATGAGTTACAAGGAGTACAAGAGTACATGAGAATGGATTTCTTTATTTGGTAATGCTATAGAAACAAAGTTAGATTAGGTTGCATTAATTATAGCAGGTTTATACATTTATGAGATACAGTGGACCCCCGGTGTTCGTCCTGCTCAAAACAAGCCCTTTTATGTAAGTGTATTTTTTTAAATGCTTTTAGAAGTGTAGTTTTGGGGGTCTAAAAGGACTAGTCTACCTTACATTATTTCTTAAGGGAATAAATTCGGTTGGTAATGGCACTTGACCAGCATTCTGTTACGAAAAATGGACGAACACCGGGGGTCCACTGTATATGTTTCAACATTTGCACTAGATTAAGTTTGAGAAATTATTGTTCTTTGAGCAATTATGTAAGGGGTTTTGAGTCTAAGGGAGTAACACAGTGAAAAATGTTATTTTGAGGCAGTGAAAAGTGATTTATTAACTTTGTAGGTAATGTTAAGTATTGTGTATTTAGTTTTGGGTGAGTAGGTGGTTTTTCAGCAGAGTTTTGAATTGATGTGCAGACAGGGTTTCTTTGGTAATCATAGGTAATGAATTCCAAATTTTTGGTCCTTTAATGTGCATTGAGTTTTTGCATAGTGTGAGATGAATGCGGGGAACATTGAAGAGTGATCTGTGCCTTGTGTTATGGTCATGTGTCCTGTTAAGGTTGGTAAGGAGAAGTTTGAGTTGTGGGTTAATATTTGAGTTTAGTGTTCTATGTATGTAATAGGCACAGTAAAGATGATGGATGTCTTGTATGGTGAGTAAGTTTAGACCTCTGAATATTGGTGGAGTATGTTGTCTGGAGTGGGAATTTATCATTCTGACTGCAGCCTTTTGTTGTGTTATTAATGGTCTGATGTGCAGATTCCATAGGTGATATAGGGGTAAATGAGTGAGCATTACAGGGAAAGGAGAGCTGGTTGTGGAACATAGTACAGTAGGGCCCCACTTATACAGCAAGTTAGGTTCCAAGCTAGTGCCTTAAAGCAGACATCGCCGAAAAGCAGAACGCCATTTTTTTCCACTTCTAAATGCATATAAATGCCAGACAACAAGCTTACACTAACTTATATTAAGTTAGCAATAGCACTAGGCATTAAAAAAAAAAACAATAAAAAGTAAAATGCACACAGATTACACTTATTACTTACCTTAAAGTATTAACATTGATGTGTGAGAGGTGAGTGACAGGGTATTGTCTAAAACAAGTAAAACATTAAAAGAATTTTCTTTTCCTTGCAGTAAGGCTCAACTGTAGGCTTAAAATAGTCTGTGAACCAATTTATGAAAAGATCAGTAGTCATCCAAGCTTTGAATTGGATTTATAATAAACAGGAGGCTACCTTTTTCATAGTTCTTTAGGGCCCTAGGATTCTCTGAGTGATAAATTATCATAGGTTTTAACTTGCAATCCCCAGCAGCATTAGCTCCTAGTAAGGTGTTAGTGACACTTTTGGGTTATCCTGGGTTCTCTACACATATGCTGCTGTATGTAACTGTATTTGATGGCTATCTCAGCAATCAACATATACCTTGTTAGAAGTTTATTCAGGTATACACAAATACAGTTACATGGACCCCCAAGTTTCGTAAAAACTTCACTCCTGAAGTCTGCTCAAGCTATTACCGAGAATTTACTCCCTTAAGGAAAAATGTCACGTAGGTTAGTCTATTTCAGACCCCCAAAATACACTTCCACAAGCACTTACAATATTATACTACCATAATTGTACGATTTCCGGGGTTTACGAAACTCGGGGTCCACTGTATATAGATTATCATACAGCAACGGCAGCAGCGGCATCTGAGCTCCGTATTTTTCTCATCACCCAGAGTTTATCAATGCTCCTATGATGACCTAGCTGCAACAAAACTGCACTAACCAACGTAGCATCCAGAAGACCCAAGAATACCAGCAGTGAGACCTACAAACCAAATAAACTGACGATTAAGGAAGACTGCCCTCAAACCCAAAGCACCACCCCGCTCCAAACAGCACCAGCCCACAGCTTCATCTTGCCCCCAACTTTTCCGACTCGGTGTTAAAATGAGGCGTAACATCAGAAGAACCAATTCCAAAATCAACAAGAAAACACCAAGAAATCTACTAGTCAACTTGTCTACAGGGCCGGTACACCCTCCACCCCCTTCACCCCACCCAGGGTGCCATCAACAACAAACATGGCCCTCCCCACAAGCTCCCCTTCACTGGTTTCCCCCC